>JAQQSK010008257.1:0-13585 GCA_028658325.1 Potorous gilbertii
TGCATAGCTTAGCACACCAAGAAACCAAAACAGCTATGTGTGTGCGTGTGTGTGTTCATCCTTCATTGCCGAAGAAGACCATGCCATCAGAGAAGTAATGACATGACTTGCACTGGACTTTGTTTTGAGTGAGGAAGGGCTGTGCAGGTCACCAGCCTCACTTCTCCTCCAGAGCCATCAGAGTCCAGTGACCAGATATTCATGATATTTATCAAGATGACTAGAGATGACCCAGGATGAGGCAACTGGGGTTAAGTGACTTGCCCAAGGTCACATAGCTAGTGAGTGTCAAGTATCTGAAGTGAGATTTGAACTCAGATCCTCCTGACTCCTGCACTGGTGCGCTATCCACTGCACCACCTAGCTGCCCCAACCAAAAGAGCTAACAAATCAACACACCTACAGCAGAGAAAGTTAATCACAACCTTCTGAAGTGCTCACTCAGCACCCTCTCCCCACTGCCCACCATGCTCTGGCAGCAGATCTGTACAAGCTGACCCGTTCTACACTCTCACTCCCTCTATCCTATCTCAGAAAATCTAAAGTCAGAAGAAACCCGCTCCAATGAGGACAAGAGCATCACAGAACCCAGCACCATAACAGAGCTCAGTCAAAGAACTGGGGAACAGAGGAACTGAGGCAAAACTCATAAAGGCACTCCACTAAGCCTAAAGGAAAGAGTCCAGCATGCACCTGGGCCCAGTTTTGTCCCTCTAGAAGTTACTTGGGGCATAAATAGAGGCCAGTGAACTGTGCTAATTGCCTGGCACAAGAGGAGACCAAGATAGCTTTGAGGTCCAATCCCTGGGGAAAGCATACTCAGAAGGGAATAAGGGACCAAGAGGAGTCTATAAGGAAAAAAATACTGAAATTACCAAAAATCTTAGGAGTAAGAAAATTCAATTAAAGACCTTGGGTATAAGCAGATAAACCAACAAAGAAGATATTAATAACAGAAAGGAATATGGGCTCAGGATTAGATAAAAAGTTCAAACATCTACAAATAAATATTGCAAGAAAAAGGAAAATAAATCAACACTTGGTAAGGTAGTGGATAGGGCAGGTAGGGGTTGCAGTAGACAGAGCAACAGACCTGGAATCAGAAGTCTCATCATCTTCCCAAGTTCAAATCCAACCTCAGACACTTAGTAGCTCTGTGACCCTGGCAAGTCACTTAACTCTACTTGCCTCAGTTTCCTCATCTGTAAAATTATCTGAAGAAGGACCACTTCAGTATCTTTGCCAAGAAAACCTCATATGGAGTCACAGTTAGACACAACTGAAACAACTCAACAACAACAAGAAGAAGGTAGAGGACCTAGTGGATTCCCAAAGAGAGAATAGGACCATAGTAGGCTGTTCCTAGATGCTTTAAAAAAAAAAAAAGAGTAAGAATTGTAAAAGCAGAATTTGTGGCCCACACAGCAGAAGTAATTGGGAGAATAGAAACTCTTATATCCACAACCTCACTAAAGAAACAAAAGAGAAAATAACTGAGTAAAAATACAAATACACAAAAGTAAAGGACAATATAGAAAAAGAGGAGAAAAAGCAGTTAACATTACAAAGAGGCATCATCCCTATAAAAGCAAAATATCTTTGAAGCCAGGACGCACAAAGACAATTTAAGGACTATAAGTTTCCCAAAGGAACATGACAATTTGAAAAATATGAACACCATAATGCAAAAAATAATACAAGAAGACTACCCAGAACTGAACACAGAAAACAAATAAATACATAAATCATCTACAGAGGAAAAAATATCCTAACTTGCAAACTCCAAGACAGTAATTAAATTTAACAATTCTACTGAAAAACAAATTCTGCAAGTGACCAGGAGAAAAGCCTTCAAAAATATATCTGAAAAATATGAGATCAGAGAATAATGGAATGTGTTCCTAAAAGCAAAGGAGCTTAAAATAAAACCCAAGGTGACTCACTTTGCAAATCTAAGCCTCACCATTAATGAAAAGAATTAAAAAGATACTCAATAAAAAGGAGACATTCCAAACATTCCTAGAAAGAAAACCAGACCTGAAGAAATTATTTTCTTCTCAAGCAACCCAGATAGCAGAAACATAAGAAGAGTTAATACAGCAACCAAGAAAAACAGCAACCATATAACAACACAGAGACCCTTAAGAAATTTCTTTCTAAATAAACATGAGTGACAAGGCTGAAAGCAGAAGTCAAACAGAAGTGATGGTTGAGAAACAAGCCTGAAATATCATGGACTAAACCTCACCTACAAGTGAATGAGTGTGTTTTGCAGAACTAAATTACCAAATGGAAAGGTACATAAAAGGTAAGAGAGAAGGAAGAAGATACAGGGAAATACAAGATGTATCCTAAGCAAGTTAAAGATGACCAGTGAAGGAAAAATTAACTTCTGTGGTCTCTCAGGAAACAGAGAACCTACAGGAGACTGGACAAAAATGAAAAAGGAGGGATTGAAAGTGGGAAAGAAAGAGGAAAATTTTAATTCAGAGGTGTTAGGGGGTACCACTGAGGAATGCTCCTGGGGGGGATATGGGGATGTTACAATCTGCAAGGATTTGGTGCTCAGAGAAGCCACTCAGGAAAAGGGAAACCAGAACAACTGGGGTTAACTATCACACCCAAAAGAATGGGAGAATATGGACTCAGAAAGGAAATTTCAAGACAAATGGGAAAAAAAATAACCATAAAGAAGGCAAGGATTAATAATAAACTGAACGATTAGGGACACAGGAAAACTCCTATCATGGAACAATATCCTCTCTATCACCTGCAGGAACTGTTTGTTTTTTCCTAAGAGTGAGGCACGACAGAAAAAAAGAGTCCAGGAGGTAACATCCACAGGGCAATACAATGGAAACTGTTTAGAAGGAGGAACTCAAAATAGGTATCTTAAAAGTTTTAATGAGGAATAGAGAGACTAAAGAACTAAATTGTTATAAAGGCCATGAGTTAAATAAAAATCTGAAATAGACAGAAAGGGAAAATGAGGAAAAAGCACAGAGCATAAAAATTTTAAAATGAACAAAACAAATCAAAGGTAAGGGGAATAAAATTTTATCTCATTACTTAACTTTCAGATGATATCACTGTATTTTTAGTCTTTGCTTAATTGTTTTATTTTGTTACAAGAGACCTCTCACAGGGTGGAAATAATCCATAAATATCTGTAATGTAAATAGAAAACCTATCATTAAAACTTTAAAAAGAGAGAGAAATCAGAAAGATCCGAGTTCCAGCCCTACCTTTGCTTCTTCATAGCTGCAAGGGACCTCTCACTGCCCTAAGCAGTCCTCTCAGCCTGTAAGGGATAGAGAAGGTGCCCATCTGCATTAGTAAAGCATATTTCTCAGTGGGTGCTCCTGATACTGATAAAAATCATAGGTACAATAAAAATAAATTACTGTTTTTAGCCTTTTACTATTTATCTTGGCTCTGACATGGTGATATGAATTTGTATAATATATGACTGCGTACATACATATATATGTATGTGTGTGGGTATGTGTGTATATAAAATCTGGCTGTACATAATAAACTGATGGTTGATTCAGTTATGTTTAATATTTGTTCATTTTGAAAAAGTATGAGTGGAGAGAGCAAAATGTTAACATAAAGGTTTTCTTCTAACAAGATGTCTGTCTCCCACATACCAAAATCATTCAAAATTCTATGAAAGATATCACATAGAAGATGGTGGAGTAGAAGCAGGGAACTGCTTGAGCTCTCCCCCCAAACCCCTCAAAAACCCTGTAAAAAATGACTCTAAACAAATTCTAGAACAGCAAAAGCCTCAAAATGACAGACTGAAGCAAATTTCTAGTCCAAGGCAATCTGGAAGGTCATCGGGAAGGGTCTATCGCAACAGACTGGAAGCTGAAATTAAGTATTGAGAGGAATGTGCTAGGAGAAAGAAAAGGGGAGAAGTACAATGTAGTAAATCATCTCACATAACGGAGACAAGAATGAGCTTTCACAATGGAGGGGAAGATAAGAAGGAATAAGGGACCCCTACTTTCACCAGCTTTGGCTTCAGGAAGGAATAACATTCATAGTCGATTGGGTATGGAAGTTTATCTTACCCTACAGGAAAGCAGGGGGGGAAGGCGATGAGAGTGGGGAATAACAGAAGAGACAGAAGTTGGGGGAAGGGTAATGGAAAGCAAACATTTTGGTAGAGGGGCAGGTTGAACGAGGGAACAGAATAAATGGAGGGTAAGGGATAAGGGAAATATAGTTAGTCTTTCACAACATGACCATTATGGAAGTGTTTTTCATGACTACACATGTATAACCTACGTCAAATTGCTTGCCTTCTCAATAAGGGTGGATGGAAAGGGAGGATAGGAGAGAATGTGGAACTCAAAGTCTTAAAAATGAATGCTAAAAACTGGTTTTTTTAGGAAATTTCTAGGAAATAAGATATATAGGCAATGGGGTATAGAAATCCATCTTAACCTACATGAAAATGGAAGGAAAGGGGATGGGGCAGTGATGATCAAAAGGAGGGCAGACTGGAGGAAAGGGTAACCAGAATATAAGGTGTCCTGGGGTGGGGGGATGGGAGAGATGGGGAGAAAATTTGAAATTCAAAATTTTGTGGAAGTAAATGTTGAAAACTAAAAATAAATAATTTTTTTAAAAAGATACCACTTAATAACATATAGAACATAACTTAAATAACTTGTTCAATAAACATTAGTTGAGACATAAAACAAGGGGATGGACATACTCACCAAAGGTGTTAAGTACTGTGTATAGACCTGAAGATATACGCTGTGGATAGAGAGGTCCTCCAAGCATTCCTATACATTGATGATATTGTGCTGGTTGCATAAAGCCCCTATCCAGCCTCTTAGAAAACATCTGTCATTGCTCAAGAGTTTGGCCTAATTATCCACACAAAAACAACCAAATAGAGGAAAACTGCCTATTACTTTCCAGATTATAATCCTATAGTTTGAGAAACAGAATAAATGGACAAGTTGTGGGGCAGAATCAAAATGGCAGAGAGGCCAGTGATTTCATTTCAGCTTTCCTAAAACTCCTTCCACAATGATATCTTAGTGAAAAAGTCAACAAAAAAAAATCATTTTTCCAGCCTAGGGGAATTTAGGAAGATAGATAGGAAGATAGATAGATAGATAGGACACAGGGTTGGAGACTGGTCAGAAGCACAGCAGTTGAAGCAGAAGCAGTGGCAAGGGGCAGTCCAGGAGCCAGGGTCAGTATGGAGACTGAACACATAAGCAGAAAGAGATTTCAGGGGACCTTTGTACTAGCACTAGGAGCAAGAGCAGGTCCCATCTGGCAGTTCTGCCTCCTATTACCCAGGTCCAGGTCAGAGTTCCAAGGCAAAGAGAAATGGTTATGGTCATAAGAGAACAGGAACCCTACCTGGATAAAGACCAGAAGGGTAATGACCAGACTTCTCCCTGGTTTAAATCATTTAGGAAGCACCACAATTTTACAGGTCCCCAGGATGAACTGTGAAAGCAGCACAAAGAAATCCCCCAGAGATTTGATTATAGCCCAATACTAACATAAAGTCCAAAGTCAAGAAATAGGAAGAATGAGCAAACAAAATAAAAACTGGTCACAATGAGCTACTATGGTGATTTCCTATCTCAAGACTTTAAACACTCAAGAAGTCTCAAGAAAAAGACAATGACTTGAAAATACATACAAGCAACACCTCAAAGAAAAATGCAGAGTGGAGACAAATCCAACAAGAATTCTTAGAAGAGTTAAAGAAAGAATTTTTTAAAAAGCAAAAGGGTTATTTTGAAAACCAAATAACAGCTATAGAGGAAAACTTGGGGAGGAAATGAGAGATTTGCAAGAAAATTATGAAAAGAGAATTAAAAACTTGGTAAAAGAACTGAGGAAAAGAAGTCCTTAAAAATAAGAATTGGTCAGATGGAAGCTAATGATTCCATGGGACATCAAGAAACAATAAAACAAGTCAAAAGTCTGAAAAAATAGAAGAAAATGCAAAATATCTGGAAAATAGATCAAGAAGATATCATTAAATAATTATTGAATTACTTGAAAGATATGGGAAAAAAGCCTATACATTGTATTTCAAGTAATTATAAAGGAAAATTACTCAGATATCTCACATCTAGAAGGCAAAGTAGAAAGTGAAAGAATACACCAGTCACTTTCTGAAAGAAATCACAATATGTAAACTCTCAGGAATATTTAAAACAAAATACAGCACTCCTGGGTCAAGAAAAAACTATTGTTAACAGTCAGAAAGAATGAAATACTCTGTGTGTGTTCATCCTTTGTTGCCCAAGAAGACCATGTCATCAGAGAAGTAATGACATGATTTGCACTTGACTTTGTTTTGAGTGAGGAAGGGCTGTGCAGGTCACCAGCCTCACTTCTCCTCCAGAGCCATCTGAATCCAGTGACCAGATATTCATCAGGATAACTGGAGATGACCCAGGATGAGGCAACTGGGGTTAAGTGACCTGCTCAAGGTCACACAGCTAGTGAGTGTCAAGTGTCTGAAGTGAGATTTGAACTTAGGTTCTCTTGACTCCTGCACTGGTGCTCTATCCGCTGTACCACCTAGCTACCCTGGAAATACTGTAGAGTCACAGTCAGAATCACATAAATCTTATCACATAAAATTTAGTAGCTACGAGTACAAAGTAGTGGAAGGCCTGTAATGTGATATTCCAGAAGGCAAAGGAACTAGAATTACAACCAAAATACCTGACCAGAAAAAACTGAGTTAATTCTAAGGGGAAAAATAGATATTTAATGAAATAAAGGACTTTTGAGCATTCCTGATGAAAATACCAGAGATAAATAGAAATATGACATTCAAACACAAGACTCAAGAGAAGTATAAAAAAGTAAACATGAGTGATAAATCATAAGGGATTAATAAGTTAAACTGTTTACTTTCCTATATGGGAAAACAATTCATGTAATCCCTATGAACTTTATTGTCACTAGAGCAGTTAGAGTGGGTATACTGAGACAGAAGGCATGGGTGTGAGTCTATTAGGTTGAGATGATATCAAAATTAGAATAGAAGGGCAGGGCAGAGGGATGCCATAGGAGAAGGGGGAAGGGAGAGGAAGAATTGGGGAAATTATATAAATAAGACATATAAGAAAGAATATTTTATACAATGGAAAGAAGAGGGTGGGGAGAAGGAGTGAGCAATACTTGAATTTCACTCTCATGTAAACTGGTTCAAGAAGGGAAGACTATATATACAAATGTAGTGGGGTTCATCTTATACAAAAGGGAAGTGAGAGGGAAAGGAACTAAGAGAAAATGGGGGCAGGAGAGGAGGTTGCTGTTGTTCAGTCACATCTGACTCATTGTGACCCTATTTGGGGTTTTCTTGGTAAAGATATGGTTTTCAATTTCCTTCTCCAGCATATTTTACAAATGAAGAAACTGAGAAAAACAGAGTTGAGTGATTTTCCCAGGGTCACACAACTAATAAATGTCTGAGGTTATATTTGAACTCAGGTCTTCCTGACTCCAGGACTAGTCAGATCCTATCAACTGTGCCACCTAGCTGCCCTAAAAGAGGTGAGGGGAGGAGGTAAAAGGAAGAGTAGAGTAAGGGCAGCAATGAACAAAAGCAAAATAGACTCTTAAGGAGGGACAGGGTTAAAAAAAGAGAGGAACAAATATAAGAGAATAAATTGGAGGGAAATATAAAGTTAGCAACCCCAACTGTGAATGTGAATGGGACAAACTCTCCCTTAAAACAAAATAGGACAGCAGAATGGATTAGAAACCAGAATCTAACAATATGGTACTCACAAGAAACACACTTGAAACACCATGATACAACAGAATTAAAAATAAGGTCCTAGAGCAGAATCTTATGCTTCTGTTGAAGTTAAAAAAGAAAAAAAAAAGCAGATGTAGGAATCATGATTTCAGAGAAAGCAAAAGCAAAAACAGACCTAGTTAAGAGCTAATCAGGGAAACTACATTTTGCTAAAGGGTAGCACAGACAATGAATTACTATCAATTCTTAACATATATGCACCAAATGGCATAGCATTCAAATCCTTGAAGGAAACATTGCATCAGTTATAGGAGGAAAAAGACAATAAAAATAATAGAGGGGCCTCAATTTTCCCCTCTCAGGCCTAGATAAATCTAAACATAAAATAAGAAGGAAGTTAAGGAGATGAATATAATTTTAGAAAAGTTAGATGTGACAGATGTCTGGAGAATACTGAATGATAACAGAAAGGAGTATAAGCTATGTATGACACCTTCACAAAAACCAGCCATACATTAAGGCATAAAAACCTGACAAACATTAACGCAGAAAAATAGAAGTATTAAATGTACCTTTTTTGGACCATAATGCAAAATTTAAAAAAATTAAATTCAACAAAGGGTCTTGGAAGCAAAAAGATTAAAAACTGAAAACTAAATAACCTAATCCTAAAGAGTGAGTGGGTCAAAGAACAAATCAGCAATTTCATTAAAGATAATGATAGCGGTGAGATGACACACCAAAATTTGTGGAATGCTGCCAAAGCAGTACTTGGGGGAAGTTGTATATCAAAAAGACAAAAAGCAGGTTAAAGAACTGGGCAGCCAACCGAGAAAACGAGAAAAGCAATTTTAAAAACCCCAATTAGACAACTTAGGCTCAGAATTAAACAGAAGGAAAGCAGACTGAACTGCCTTCAGGAAATTTCCTTTGATGACCTCAAACTTCTCCCAGAAACAAAGGTTAGTCTTTTTAATACCACTGTTGTTGAATGGCTACAAGACAAAGAACATGACTGTTCATGACAAGCAGAAAATATCATACAGGAACAATGAAGAAGTACATGGTCATTTGAGCAAGCTGCTATATATATAATCAATGAAGAACTTTGAAAAACAGTAGTAAAAGACATCATCACAGAAATCTGTAATGGGGAGAGAAGATGGGATAATATTTAGTGCTGAGAGCGAAGGTGGAAAGCTTAAGTGCTCCACTGGAATTAAGAAAGCCTCAAAGGAGCAACTAGATGGCACAGTGGATAGAACAATGACCCTGGAGTCAGGAGGACCTGAGTTCAAATATGGCCTCAGACATTTGATACTTGTTAGCTGTGTGAACCTGGGCAAGTCACTTTACCCTAACTGCCTCACACACACAAATAAAAAGAAAGCCTCAAGAACATAATGTGGATAGGCAGACATGGGTGGGTTGCAGGTTGCAGCTTTTGGAGATTCTAAATATATTTCAGTATTTGAGTATTATATCAACTCATATTGAGCTTGCATTACAACAAAACCTCTAGATCTTTTTCATATAAACTGCTGTATAACCATGTCTCCCCTATCTAGTACTTGATTTTTTTAAATCCAAGTGTAAGACCACATTTATCACTATCAAACTTCATCTATTAAATATAGCCCAATGTTCTAGTCCATCAAGATCCTTTTAGACACTGGCTCTGTCATCCCATGTGTCATCTGCAAATTAGAAAAACATCCCATCCATACAATTAGCTGGTAAAAATATTAAATACTACAGGATAAAATTTTATCTGTGGGACATTCCACTGAAGAATTGCCTACGAGTTGACATAAAAACTTAACTGATTACCCTTTGGTTCCAGCTATTCAAACAACTCTGAATTCATCTAATTGTACTATCATCTAGTACACATTTATCTATCTTGTCTACAAGAAGAGCAAGAGAAACTTTGTCAAATGCTTCACTAAAATGTAATGGTTTTTGTTGTTTCTACCAGACATGTGATGACATCTCAATGATGAATTTCCTCTACCAGTGCAGATCACTACCTCACTGAGGCCACCTTGGTTTTTTGTAAGTATTGTCTTCCTTTTCTAGACGTTTACTAACCAACTCTTTATTAATCTGTTCTAAAATCTTGTCAGAAATCAAAGTTAAGCTTGCAGTCTAGCGCTTGCAGAGTCTGCTCTTTTCCCTTTTCTGAAAAGTAGGACATTTGCCATTCTCCAATCCTGTGTTACTATTTAGTAATTACAACCATTATGGAGTACAATTTTAAACTATGCTGAAAGAGCATCACCTTTGTGCATACCTTTTGATCCAGCCAGCAATATCACTATTGGTATGTATCTCAAAGAGATCAAAGGAAAAGGAAATGGACATAGAAGCACAAAAATGTTTAGAGTAGCTCTTTTTGTGATGGCAAAGAATTGGAAACTGAGAGAATCTCCAATATTTGGTGAACAACTAAACAAAGTGTGGCAGAAGATTGTAATGGAATACTGTTATACTATAAGAAATAAGGGCCTTTCCTTCCCAGTTTGATTTTTTTTTAATTAAAGGGTTCATCCCATGAGTAACTACTTAAAGAAGCCTATTCATTGAATGGATGTATCTCATTCAAAGTGAGAATGTTATAAGACCTCAGCCTGAAAGGACCGGAGTCTCACACTGCATCCCGGGCCATCTCCAGTAGTCCTGATGAATGTCAGGCCACTAGATGGCTTGGGAGAAAAAAAGTGAGACTGGTGACCTTGCACAACCCTCCCTCACTCAAATCAAAGTCACCTTCAAGTCATGGCATCATCTTGATGTCATGGTCCTCTTCGAGAACAAAGGACAAACCCAACAAAAATCCTGTGTTACCTCTCCAATTCTCCACCATTTTAAAAATATCACTGATATCAGTTTAGCAATCATATTTGCCAATTCATTTAAGGCTCAGACATATAGATAGACAAGATATATGGATACAGAGAAAAATACACGTATACTCATATAGATCTGAACCAGGTGACTTGCATTTATAGAGTCAAGTGCCTGCTCTTAATGTTTCTGTATTCACCTTTGATATCAATTCTTTATTAAACATTTTTGTGATGTTATTTCCAACCCCTCCTAACCTCCTTTGCAGGGAGAACAGAAACGAGGTAAGAACTTAGCATATCCACCCCCTCCCTGTTGTCATATATTGCCATCCCATCCACACACAGCAGTTCTATACCTCCTTCGATCTTACCCTGATATAGCTTTAAAAAAACATTTTTTAGCCTTTTGTCCTTGGCTTTCCTCGTTCACCTAAATTCATTCTGAGGTTTGGCTTTCCAATCACTATTTTGACTGTATGTATATGTACATGTTCATTTTAAAAGATTTTATTTATTTGCATCTTTTGTTTTTCATCACCTTTGCCTCCAAACATCTCTCTCCCCTCCTCCAAAAGCCAGCCCTGGAAACAAAAAATGAAAAAAGTGGTTTCAGCAAAACCAGTCACACATCACCTGAGTCTGGTGATGCCCTGAAGATTTCCCACCTCCATGAAGAAGAAAGAGAGGCACATTTTCTCCTCTCTTCGTTGGGGCTGAATGACGGTGTTCAGTTAAAGGCTTTTGTTATTTACCTGGTTGTAGTCATTATGTACGTTGCTTTCTTGATTACCTCGCATCAATCAGTCCAAAGAAATTTTCCCATGTTTCTCTGAATTCTTCACAGTCATTTTCTTATGACAATATATTCCATTACATTCACATACAACAACTGGTTTTAACCATTCCCAATCAAGTGACATCTACTTTGTTTAGTATTTTTGCTATAAATTACTATAAATAAACAGATAAATAAATTGCTATAAATATTCTAAGATACTATTATACATATATAGGACTTTTCCTTCTATCTTGTACCTCCTTAAAATAAATATTTTTTATTTATTATATCATTTACTAGGGTCTCTGGGTCAAAGGGTATGGGCATGCCCGTCATTTTCATAGCATAATTGAAAACTGCTTTTCAAAATGGCTGGACCAATTCACAGCTCCAGTAACAGCCTGCAAGTGTGCCTGCCCACCCCCCTCCAGCATGAACGCCTTGATCCTCGGACATGCTTACCATGTGCAAACTAATACTAATGCATTAACCGTAATAAAGGCAGTTACAACAACTAGCTCTTTAACCTTTGCAAAGTACTTGGCAAACATCACTCATTTTAACCTCACAACAACCCTGGAAGGAAGGTGCTATTTTTGTCCCCATGTTACAGTTGAGCAAAATTGAAGCTCAGGGTGGTTTGCCACAGATTACACAGCTAGTAAGATTTGAACTCAGATCTTTCTGTGTCCAGGTTCAGTACCGTACCCCCTGCAGCACCTCGCTGCTTCTATGTATCATAAAAAATAAAGTTTCTGTCCTTGTAGGGTTTATAATCTAATAAAGGAAGAATGATATAGAAACAAATAAGCAAAATGTAACATGGATTTTAGATTCAGACTATTTGGAATTGGAGCCAGGTTGAAGTTACCTTTTTATTGTCCATGGGGTGCCATGTACAGCTCACATAGAGGCAAGACAGACTCCTCCCTACAATCTTCTCCAAAAGAGACTTTAATTGCTGGAGCCGGAAGTGGGTCCCTCTGCTCTCCTCAGAGAGGGGGTACAGGAATATCTAGGTGCTCTCTTAAATATCATTAGGCTAAGGGAAGTAAGTTTAAAATTAAAGCTAAACTTCTAGTCACTATTCCTTAATAGAGACAAGAGGATCTCAAGCTTTATATCCTGGGCTTGACTCCTTTCCCATCAAATGCCACAATGAACATACACATCAGGTAGCAAAGAAACCCACTTATCCAAGTCAATAACCAAAAAGATAACCCAGAAGGTATACATAGGAGAATACATACCAGACAATACAGAGTGAAGGAGGTCACCCACACCTGTGTGAAGGGCAGGGAGGGGTTAGTGAGAACAGGAGAGATAAGAGATGTGGTTTCTGCAGTCTCTTCAGGTCCATATACCTTCCATTGTTGAGAGAGAAGATAGTGGGATTTCAGCCTCTTGTCTGGGATGTGAGGGGAGAAAGACTCTAGGAAGAACTACTAACAAAAGTCCTACTTGCTTTTTCCTATGAACTACCCTTGCTTTAAGACAGTTTCCTACAAGCTATCCTAGCTTTAAGACAGTTCCTTTCTAAGGGGCATCCCTCCACACCTTTCTGACCTGACCACCTTCCATCAGACACAGGCATTTTTCATACCTTCTCCAGACTTCCTCAGTCTACTCTTAGAGAAGGTAGCTGTCAATTAGAACAAACAGTGCAAAGGACTCACAGCAGTACTCCCTGAAGGTCAATCTTCACCCAATGTACCCTCCACTACCCAATGGGAACTTCTTCCCAAAGAAGATCCCATCAGCATGTCACAACTCCTAATGCTGAGATTCATTTATTCCTTAAGGTCTGCACTTAGATGATGGTCATGAACTTAGATGATGGAAAAAATTACATCTTTATTTTCACTAACTTCTAACTGAAATTTAGCATTTCCTTCAATTATTTTAAAATACTACTTTGAAAAGGGGTCCATAGGCTTCACCAGTCTATTAAAAGGGCTTATGAACAAAAAAAAGCTAAGTGTTCTTCCCACAAACAAGTGGTGTTTGAATAAAAGGCTCAGAAATTTAACTCTGTTCTTCAAATTGACTTCAGTCATGTCCCCAATTAAAAGACCATGTTGGTTCTGCAACCCCGAACCAATCACTTCTCCAGCTCTCAACTTCATCATCAGTAAAATAAAAGAACTGAAGGAGATAAGCAGGGTGGGGGGGGGGGAATAATGGAAG
>JAQQSK010008258.1:0-13584 GCA_028658325.1 Potorous gilbertii
AGAGGACTGGGAGGCCGGTGGCGCCCCGAAGGCTCATCATGACTGGGATTGGTGAGTAGGAGAGCAACCTAGCTCCAGGACCGGGGACCCTGTCAGAATAGCTGGAAGGGATCCACAGGGTCACGTTGCATAAACTGAAAAGTTTTTGCATGACCAAACACAATGCAACTAAGATGAGGAGGGAAACAGAAAACTGGGAAAGAAGTTTTGCAACTTTCATCTGTGATAATGGTCTCCTTTCTAAAATATATAGAGAACTGAGTCAAATGTAGGAGAATGCAAGTCATTCCCCAATTGATAAGTGGTCAGAGGATATGAACAGGCAGTTTTCAGTGGAAGAAATTAAAATTATCCACAGTCATATGAAAAAAAATGCTCTTAAATCACTATTGATCACAGAGATGCGAATCAAAACAACTTTGAGATACCACATCACACCTATCAGATTGGGTAACATGACAAAACAGGATGATGATATTTGGGGAAGATGTGGGGGTGTTGGAACACTAGCTCATTGTTGATGGAGCTATGAACTGATCCAGTCATTCTGGAGAGCAATTGGAAACTATGCCCAAAGAGTTAGAAAAATGTGCATCCCTTTTGACCCAACAGTACTGCTTTTAGGACTGTAATCCCAAGAGATCATAAAAATGGGAAAGGGTCCTACATGTACAAAAAATATTTGTAGTAGGTCTCTTTGTGGTGGCCTAAAACTGGAAATCAAGGGGATATCCATCAATTGAGGAATGACTGAAGAAATTGTGGTTTATGAATGCAAGGCAATACTATTTTGCTATACGAAATGATGAACAGGAAGACTTCAGAGAGGCCTGAAAAGACTTATATGAATTGATGCTGAGGGAAAGGATGAGAACGAGGAGAACTTGTACACAGCAAAAACCACAGTGTGGGAGGAATCTTTCTGGTAGACTTAGTACTTCATTGCAATGCAAAGACTTCAATAATTCACATTAGTCTCTTAAGGCAAAGGGCCTTACACATCCAGGGAAACAACAATGGAATTTGATCACATAATGAAGCAGACAATTTTCTTTTGCATTTTGTTTTTTTGTTTATGATTTTTCCCATTCATTTTAATTCTTCTATGCAACATAACTAAGGTGCAATGTATTTAATAGGAATGTATGTGTAGAACCTATATAAAAGTGTATGATATCTCAGGGAAGAAATGGAGAGGTAGAACGGAGGAAGGAGGAGGGAGGGGAAAATCTAAGATATATGATAGTGATTGCTGAACACAAAAAAAAATAAAAAAGATTTTTATTAATATTAAATGTCTGTTAATGGTAAACAATAGACTACATATGTATGTCTAATAAGATATATTTATCATAAACTAAATTTCATTCCACTGGTTTTCTTCTTATTCTGTCTCTTTACTGCGAAGTTCAACAATTATGCAATCAAAATCATTTCTTCTTCAATAATTCCTTCCATTTGATGGATTTTTCCATAGTAGTCATGTTGCCACAATAGTAACCCTGTCTTTTTAAAGGTTATGGTTGCAGATTACACACTCTGGCAGATTTACTAAGCTGGAAAGACATTGTTGAACACTTTTGAAGAAAAATTGTATATGCTCTCCAACAATTAGTCCACCTAAATAAAGAATGGTATGTTAGCAGAATAATAGCTACTGGCAATGAATTATTTGGCCATAGCAGTGCAGAAAACATTAAAATATGAAGTGGTTCATTGCCTGTGCAGCCAACTTCCATTTCCATACTCATGGGTGATAGATTGGTGGAAAAAGTGAGCCAAGGAAACACAGATTTTACACCATGTATAAGTGTTAACTTAGTTGTTTTTAATCTCCATATGAATCTTCCTCCATTACATAACAAGCTAATACACTCATAGAGGAATTTAAAACATGTTTATTAATAATATTTTGTGGAACTTTACCCCAGGGGTGAAGTCAAGATGGCAGAGTAGAAAGGCACACATGTGCAGGCTCTCCCCACACAGCCCATAAAATACCTGTAGAGAGGGACTCTCAACAAATTCTGGAGCAGCAGAAGTGGAGAACAACAGAGTGGAGAAGATTGCCAGCCCAGGGTGACCTGAAAGAACCATGGTAAGCATCTGTTGCACCAAACCCAGAGCCCATACCAGCCTTGGCTGCCATGCGGCTCTGGGAGGAGGACACCTTGGGGGCAGAATCACCAGTCTCAGAATCCAGTCATATCAGCAGTAGCAGGTTCTCAGATCTCTCAATCCACAGGCACCAAAGGTCAGTGATAGGCTTTTTTCAGCTAGCAGGAAAGAATAAAGGGCTTCCCATACCTTCAGCTTCAGGCAGCGACCACAGAGGCCATATAGGGTAGGCAGCAGCAATTCTCACAGCAGCCCACATCCATTGGTGAATTGTAAAGCCCCTGGGGCACTTAGCAGCCCAATTTTACCTCAGACCTGTGTAGAGGCCCTGAGGGAGTTGATCTTTTTCTTACAATGAATGACAGCCCTGCCCATGCAGCTTATCTGAAAGTCAGCCCCCAGTGGTGGCTTGGGGGAATTGGAGGCTATATGGATGTGGAGAGAAAACTGCTCAGATTCTTGGTACAAAAATCTCTGCAAACTCCCAGACTAAGGTACATTCTTGATTGTGCCACATTGGAGGAACTGAGATCTTACAGATTCCCAGAGTTTACCCTACTCTTGACAAAGGACCCACAAATCAAGAAACTAGTTGGGAAAATGCCCAAAAAAGGGGAAAAAACAAGATTATAGAAGGTAACTTTCCTGGGGAACAGATATTTTCTCCCATCCTTGCAAATGAGAAAAACCAATGCTTACCATCAAGGAAAGACAGAAAAGTCAAGGCTTCTGTATCCCAAACATCCAAAACAAATATTCAATAGGCTCAGACCAAGGAAGAGCTCAATAAGGATTTTGAAAATCAAGTAAGAGAGGTGGAGGAAAAACTGGGAAGACAAATGACAGAGATGCAAAAAAAGCCAGGAAAGTGGGTCAATACCTTACTAAAGGAGACCCCCAAAAAAATGCTGAAGAAAATAACACCTTGAAAAATAGGCTAAGTCAAATGGCAAAAGAAGTTCAAAAAGCCAATGAAGAGAAGAATGCTTTAAAAAACAGAATTAGCTAAATGCAAAAGGAGGTTCAAAACGTCACTGAAAAAATAGTTCTTTAAAATTAGAATGGAACAGATGGAGGCTAATGACTTTATGAAAAACCAAGAAATCACAAAACAAAACCAAAAGAATGAAAAAAATGGAAGATAATGTGAAATATCTCATTGGAAAAACAACTGACTTGAAAAAGTAGATCCAGGAGAGACAATTTAAAAATTATGAGACTACCTGGAAGCCATGATCAAAAAAAAAAGCCGAGAAATCATCTTTCATGACATTATCAAGGGAAAAGGCCTTGATATTCTAGAACGAGGGGGCAAAATCAATGTTGAAAAGATCCACTGATCACCTCCTGAAAGAGATCCAAAAAGAGCAATTCCTAGGAATATTGTGGGCAAATTCCAGGGTTCCCAGGTCAAGTAAAAAATTTTACAAGAATCTAGAGAGAAACAATTCAAGTATGGTGGATGTATAATCAGGATAACACAAGATCTAGCAGCTTCTACATCAAGGGGTGGAAAGGCATGGAATATGATATTCCAGAAGTCAAAGGAACTACAGCTAAAACCAAGAATCACCTACCCAGCAAAACTGAGTATGATACTTCAGGGGGAAATGATCTTTCAATGAGATAGAGGACTTTCAATAATTCTTGATAAAAAGACCAGAGCTGAAAAGAAAACCTGACTTTCAAACACAAGAACCAAGACAAGGATGAAAAGGAAAAGAATAAAAAAAAAATAACAAGGGACTTACTAATGTTGAAATGTTTACATTCCCACATGGAAAAACAATATTTGTAACTCTTGACACTTTTTTCAGTATTTGAGTAGTTGGTGGGATCACACACACACACACACACACACACACACACACAGAGAGAGAGAGAGAGAGAGAGAGAGAGAGAGAGAGAAAGGCAGAGACAGAAAGAACAGGGGGAATTGAATAGAATGGGATCATATCTTAAAAAGAATGAAATTCAGGGGTGAGAGTGAAATATGTTGGGAGGAGAAAGGGAGAAATAGAATGGGGCAAATTATCTATCATAAAAGAGGCAAGTAAAAGCCTTTTCAGTGAAGGGAAAAAGCAGGGAGGTGAGAGAAAAAACATGAAGCTTACTCTCTTCATATTCGACTAGAGGAAGGAATAAAATGCACACTCGTTTTGATATGAAAACCTATGTTACAATGCAGGAAAGTGGGGGAGAAGGAGATAAGCAGGGTGGGGGGATGATGGAAGAGAGGGCAATGGGAGGAGGGAGAAATTAGAAGTTAACGCTCTTGGGGAGGGACAGGGTCAAAAGAGGGAGCAGAAGAAATGGGGGACAGGATAGACTGGAGGGAAATATAGTCTTACACAACATGACTATTATGGAAGTCATTTGCAAAACTACACATATATGGCTAATGTTGAATTGCTTGCCTTCCCAAAGGGGATGGGTGGGGAAGGAATGAGGAAGAGAAGTTGGAACCCAAAGTTTTAGGAACAACTGTTGAGTATTGTCCTTGTACCTAGATAATAAGAAACACAAGTAATGGGGTATAGAGAGCTATCTTGCCCTACAGGACAAAAGTGAAGATGAGGGGAAGGGAAGAGAGGGATGTTGGAAGGGAGGGCAGACTAGAGGTAGGGGTAATTAGAATGCTTGGCGTTTTGAGGTCGGAAGAGGGGAGAAATGGGGAGAAAATTTGGAACCCAAAGTTTTGTGGAAATGAATGTTGAAAACTTAAATAAATAAATTTAAATTTTAAAAAAGAAAAAATAATATTTGGTTAAGGAAACTAGGTAATGCAAAGAAGTTATAGATAATATAAAGAACTGTCCAGAGTGATTATGGTTGAGACTAAGGAGAGGAGTTGGTTTTATCATGAACACAAAGAATAACCACATTCATCTTATGGGACATTGGATCATCTTGATTGATATTGTGAGGCCATGAGTATCACCACAAAAATGGGTGTAACAAATGAGAAAGGACCTCATCTCTCCACAGATCACTCCCTTTGGAAGAACTGAAATCTTCCAAACCCCCCAGCAAGTTCTGAAAATGGCAATGGAAAAAAATAAATAAATAAACAAATGTCATTTGAGACAATGCCACTTTCCCATTTCTCTGGGAATGGAGTTCAACATAAACATAAATTTCTAAATAAAGAAACGGCGGGGAAAAGAACAAATAATAACAACAACAAAATTCAACCTGACCTTAAGAAACTACAATGGTAACAATGAAGATGAAGACACAAACTCAGAAGAGACAAGAAGTCAAAATATCTATAAACAAAGGTTCAAAAAATGTGAATTAAATACATGTCCATCAACAATGCCTGAAATAATTAAAAAACATTTTTTAAACTCAAATGAGAATGGTATAGGAAAAATGAGATAAAGGATGAAAATTATGAAAAGACGATGAATAGCATGACAAGGAGGGATAAATGGTTCCCTGGATAGAGCATTGGGGCTGGAATCAGGAAGACATTCGTTCAAATCAGCCTCATCAGTCTAGTTATGTTACCTTGGGCAAGTCACTTAAACTCTGTTTTCCACTGCAGAAGGAAATGGAAAACTATTCCATCATCGTTGCAAGAAAAAACCCATGGGCAAAGATCCACAGGGGCAAAAAGATTTAAACACAATTAAAACAACTGAAAAGCAAAAAGAGGGAGAAAAATATCCTGAATTCACCAAAAGGAAAGAGGTACACAAGGTCACTGACAAAATAATTCCTTAAAATTTTGAATTGGCAAGTGGAAACTCGTGATTCCATGAGACTTTAAATAAAGTGAAAAGACTGAAAAATAGAAGAAAATGTAAATTGCCTCATGGGAAAAACAACTGATCTGTAAAACAGATCAAGGAGAGGTAATCTATTGGATTACCTGAAAACTATGATCAAAGAAAATGACCAGACATCATATTTGAAGAAATTGTCATGATACCTGATATCCTTGAACCAGGGAGTAAAATAGAAATTGAAAGACTCCATCGATTTGAAAGAGGTCTCAAAATGAAAACTCCCAACAATATGATAACCACTTTCCAGAACTGACAAGTGAAAGAGAAAATTCTTCAAATAGAAAGAAATCATTCAGAGCAGAGCAACAGGCAGAATCATACAAGACTTCGTGGCTACCACTGTAACTTAAAAGAAGAGGAGAGCCAGGAATATGATACCTCAGAAAGCAGAAGAGATGGGAAAACAGTGAAGAATAACCTACCCAAACAAAAAATATAATCCTTCAAGAGATAAAAAAATAGAGATTTAACGAAATAGAAGACTTTCAAGCATTCCTCATGAAAAGACAAGAGCAGAATAGAATATTTAACCATGCAATACAGGACTCAAAAGAAACAAAAATAAATAAATAGATAGATAGATAGATAGGTAGATAAATAAATAGATAAATGAATAAATAAAGGACCCAATAATGAGAAACTTTTTCCGTTTCCATATAAGAAGTTGAGACGTTTATTGTCTAAGAACTTTATCATGGAGTAGTTAAGCAACATAAAGCTAGTGGTCCTATAAGGAAGACCAGACAAAAATCTGAAGGTTTATACTTCAAAGCAAGACTTCGTTTCTTACCATCCTTATCAGAGATCATTAATAGAGTATGCTCAACAAAAAGAATATTATACAAAAAGATAAGGGGGACCATTCAGTGACAGAGCCTGTTTATCGCAATACGGATGAATGGGTTCCCCCTACACCATACCTCACAGATTATTTTGCAGCCTTTGTTTAAGAATTCCAAACTTTAATAAAAAGTCCACAAAAGAAATCACCATATCTCTTTCCCCTCTCCTTTATTTAATTAAACATGCATATTCTTTACTTGATTTTCCCCAGGTATTTCTGCATTTACTTGGAACCTTACATTCCTAATTTTATTTGAGATTCATTTGAGATGTGAGGTGGTTAGTATCATTATTTTTATTTTATATGTGGGGAAACAGAGGCCCAAGGAAGTTGAAAGATTTCTCCATACATAGATGACAAGTAATCAAGACAAGATTAACAATCAATTTTTTTTTCCTGTACAAACCCAGTGATCTTTGCACTGTGCCTCAGCTATCTTTTTAAGAAGCAAGTCCTTTGACAATTTTTAGGAGATTGGGGAAATAAACTTTGATAGAGACAGTGTTAAAAATGGAAGTAATGGTAGGTTAAGTGATTTACCCAAGATAATGTTGTAAGGTCGGAACAAAGCAGCGCCTGAAACTTAAGTATTTAGAAGAACTTGAGTCTTCTTTGGGACATGACAAGGGAAATTCTGGAGAGCAGAGGGCAGAGAGGAAGTGGAGAACTTACAACTTCGAGGTCACATGTGACCCTCGAGATCCTCAAGTGGGGTTCTCTGATAGAATCCAAAAGGCTAGCCAAATAGCCTTGAGGCAGCAGATTCCAAACCCCTAGTAGACTAAATCAGATAATTAGCATTTTAGGTGACTTGTTCAGTAAATTCCAGCAGGGTAGGTTTTTTTCACCACTTTTTGTAGCTGTTTTTCTTTAGGAGCCTATGGAGAAGAAGCCTTTGGAAGTCCTTCCACTTTTGGAAGTCCTGAAATCTTGGGACTTTCTCAGACAAGGAACATTCATCATGAATAACAAATCTGCTGGTTGAAAACAGTCCACAAATTTGGATTTTCTTTTGTCTTCAGTATGGGATAGAGGAGATAAAAATGAGTGGGGAGAAAAGAATTTTCGTTATTTTTTTAAAATATGTTTTTTTTTACTTTTGGAAAGTGGAACCAGATCACGAGTCTATGCTCTGTGAAAGGGGACAATTTACAATTCTTAGTAGTCTTTTCAACATTAAGAAAGGGGAGAAAGAGTCTCTAATAGTTTGTGTAATATCTTCAGTCAACATTCAAAAAAGAAGAGAAGTTTAGAAGACAGCCTGAGGTCAACTTCTTTTTGGAGTTTTCAGGACCTTGTCTTAATTTTTACTTCTTTGCATTCTTCTTCAGCTAGAAATCCTTTGAAAAACAAGTCAGATTAGTTTCTCTCAGATTCCTTGTTCTTCAATGTAAAAAAGCCCTTCAGATACCTCAAAGACTAAATAGATGACTCTGGGTCAGAAGTAGTCTTTTCAAAAGACTACTAAGTTCAAATTATTACTTAAAGATTCTAAATTCAAATTATTGCCATGCTGCTTCTGACCTTAATTAAGACACACTATGGATTTCAATTTCCTTACTCGTAAAATGATGGAGAGTTGGATTAGATAATCTAGAAGGTAGATAGAGTGTTGGGACTAGAGTCAGGAAGACTCATTTTTCTGTTCAAATCTAACATCAGACACAACAGTGGGATCCTGGTGAAGTCATTTAACCCTGTTTGTCTTAGTTTATTTTTTGTAAAGTGAGCTGGAGAAGAGTTCCATGTACAATCTACATTGTTGTAAGGAAGAAGAAATGTATCCCTAGGGAACCTTTATGTCTTCCAAAGGTATTGGGAGAGTTTAAGAAGAAATATCACCTGAAGTTGTTGTTGGTGGTGGTGGTGTTGTTCAGTTGTGTCAGACTCTTCTTGACCCCATATGAGTTTTGTTTGTTTCTGGCAAAGAAACTGGAGTAGTTTTATAATTTCCTTTTTTAGCTCACTTCGCAGATCAAGAAGCTGAGGCAGCAAAAGTTAGGCTGACTTGCCCATGGTTGAACTGAGAGTAAAGGCACTGAGAGAGTTTTAAGAAACGCAGATCATCACAGGGTAGACTGATTCATTCTGAAAATTCAAAGAGGGGGAAAAGAAGGACGAATAAAAGGAATTCAATAGAGGAACTTAGAGTTATCAAAATGGAGGTTCATGAGAAGAAAAGCATACAAACATGGAGAAAGGAGGGAGCAGGTATCATACGAATCACATTTGTTGTGAAGCAAGAAAAGGTTGACCACATGGGCACAGAGTTTGGTGTAAATACAGCTAACTGAAGAGGAAAATGAGGGTGTGCAAGAGGAAGAATATTACAGGTAAAAGGAGTGTGTAAAGCAAAGCAAAATTTTTAATCTTGAGGTGGCAGGTAAAAGGAATATTTTGTAAAAGATCTAGCATTTAAGAAGGTGTCAATTAACTGGGGAATGGTCAACCCAATTATACTAGGTATTTATGTAATATAATACTATTTCACCATAAAAAATGACATAAAGGACAAAAATAGTCTATTTCAAAGAATCTTGTGTAGTATGAGCTAATGTAAAGTGAGCAGAAAAAGGAGAACAATTCATATAAGGACAATAACATTTTGAAAGAAACAACTTCAAAGGATTACGATCAAACGATGACAATCTTTGTCTCCAGAAGATCTATCATAAACCACGTTATCCCTTGATGGGAAGGTAAAGCACTCAGAGTGCAGTAAGGGATACATTTTTCGACATGGCAACAGTAATGGAATTATATGCATGATTGCTTGTTTGAAATTAGATTCTTTTTCTCAGTGGAAGAGAGGAGGATTATTAATGTAAATGAAAAAAATCCCATACAAAAGAGGGCAGAAAAATCATAGACAAACATGATGGATTTAAAAGTAACCTATGGGATTTATTAGATATTTTAAAAATTACAACGAATGTTCATGGTTTTACATATAATCCTGTCCTGCTGTAAATATGGAAATGCCTTTTTTGGTTTCTTAGTTCCTTTTGCTAAAATTACAAATAAATAAACAAATGAATGAATGAAAATAGACTGCAACCTCAATATCAAAACCAAAATTGCTGAAAAACAAACGTAGAATGTGTTTTAAGAGAAGAGAAAACATTGACAATTTATGTGCAATATAAGGCAGAATTTAGTTCTTCTGTACCTTTCTCTTGTCCTGGGATCCTTGAAGCTGTATGATAATAGTCGTTATGATTAAATATCACAAAATATAACTTTCAATCTCTTTTCCATTTCCAGTTAACAGTCAATAGTCCTAAATTCTAATTTTAACGAAAAACTCTACAACTTAAGGATTATCTAGTGTTTCCTAGAACTATTTGTGAAGATTGCCACAGAAGAATGTAAGCCTCTAACTTCCTGGGACACCTCTAGATCAGGCAACTATCACCAAAAAGTGTATTGAATATTTTTCCCATTCTAATTCTCTGCTTAAGAAACACTCTTTCTGTATCGACACATTAGGCACAAGGCAGGTTACCTCAGTTAATTTACTTAGACGTGTGGAAGTACAAGATAAAACAATGCATAACGTAAATAGAAGTTATTGAATGTTAAAGCCAACAAAAAGTAGGTTCTTGTCTTTATTGTTTGGTTTAAATTATTTAAGTTGATTTCAAATTGGGGGTGAATTCATGACTCTCCATCAAAGTGATACAGAAGAGCACTTCATATCCAACAGAATATATCTCACAAACAAATCGTCGTCATGTTGAGCCTATTAGAATCCTAGCTATTGAGAGTCAAGGAGGTTGTCCTTTCCTAGTCTTGTCAAAACAAGCATACCCATTTCCATCATAAACAATTATTAGAGAACTATTCAAAATAGTTCCCTATTTTTTATGAAAGGATAACTAACAGTATTTCCTCTTTTCATTAATCTAGAAAATTATATTTAAGATTATAATTAATAGCTACATTGTGAATAGTGCAATATGATTGTTAAAAATATTCAGTGCTGATGATCTAAATTATTATATCAAACATGACTGAGAAGAAAAGAAATTAATCTTAACATTGACAAATATGAATTCCAAATATTACTATATCATTTAGTGAATTTTTTAGTAAAATTGAAATGAAATCTCTGTGAAAATTTCACTTAGGAAACTTTATCTCTTTTACCAAAGTTCCGAGGGCTTTAATAACTTCCTTATTTCTCAGACTGTAAATAAAAGGATTTAGTAGAGGAATTATAATAGTATAGAACAAAGAATCCAACATATCTTGATTATCTGCTTGCAATGATCGAGGGCGCACATACATGAAGAGCAAAGAGCCAAAGAATAAGGACACAGAAAACAGGTGAGCACCACAAGTGGAGAAGGCTTTCTTTCTTCCCTTTTGAGATTTCATTTTCAGAATGGCAAAGAGAATACCAGTATAAGAGGTTAGGATACACAAAATAGTGAACACTTGAATTGATCCAGAGAAAATAAAACCCATCAGAACATTAATAGAAGGGTGAGTGCAGGACATTTTATATAAAGGCATGACATCACAGAAAAAGTGTTGGATTTTGTTAGAGTGGCAGAAATGTAATCTAAATAAGAAACTCACATGCAAGACAGAGTGAAGAAAGCCAACTAGATATGATAAGAATGATAACTGGCTGCATAAACTATTAGTCATCACCCCTGGATACAGCAAGGGATTACAGATGGCTACATATCTGTCATATGCCATTGCAGCTAGACGTAAACATTCTGTGGTTACACTGATTGCAAAACAACTAAACTGAACCACGCAGTCAAAAAAGGATATAACGTTATTGTGGGTTATAAAGCTCACCAACATCTTAGGGCTTACTGTAGTTGAAAGACACGCATCAGTTAAAGCTAAATTGCCAAGGAAGAAGTACATAGGGGTATGAAGGTGAGAGTTCATCCAGATAAGTACAATCAATCCAATATTCCCCACCATGGTTGTGATGTAGATACCCAAGAACACCAGGAAGAGGAGAAGTTGAAGCCCTGGATGACTTGTAAATCCCAAGAGAATAAATTCCTTTACCAGTGTCTCATTTCCTTCCATCATGTCTCCACAGACTCTAAAAGGTAGATTAAAAGAAAATAAAGGTAATAGTCACAAAGAAAGATGAAAGGTAGACTTCTTACAATGGAAATAAATTTTTTCTCTGATTAGTTATTAAGTTTCATATTTGAAGATCTGGTTTATCTTTTTAAATGTGTCTTAGGAATAACAAGCATTCTGGAACATACTTATTTTTGAAAACTAGAAAAATTTAAAAAAATAAAGTTTTATGCAATGAACATAGCAAATTTTGTCCACCATTGTATAGAAGGGAGGCAATATAATTAGCCTGAATAACATATAATATTTCTATCTGATTTTAACCAAATTCAACAAATGTGTGTTTTATTGGATTTTAGCTGTATCTACCATGTCAACCACTAGGAATGCAAATGTAATTTAAGGAGTGTTTTTGGCCCCAACTCTGGGCTTCTGTTGATTCACCTTCACCCACAATGATGAGGGATATTCCTCAAGCAGAAGAGCCAGTACTAAAACTCACTTTCAGGGACATAGAGAAACCCTGAGGAGAGGAACCTACACACCCATTATTAAAAACGCTAGTTCCTGCATCCCACTGATGTCTTTCCCACTTAAACAAGAGAGCTAAGATGACATCATTAACTCTTAAACATTAAATATTTATTAATAGAAGAAAAAGTAAAAATAATCATATAATAATACATAACAGTTCCATAAATCTTCTTCAAACTTGCTTACCATTGTACCTAGCATCCTTGCCAAAAATGAGAGGAAATCATATAGAAGCCTAGCAGTAGGAAAACCCATGTACTAGAGGCAGGTAAAAACTATGGATTTTAGACCTTTGTATCCTTGCTCTTTTTAGGGAGCAGTTTGTACCATACTTCATCTTCTAGTTCCTTCTCTGCTACTCTTAAGCCACTGAAGTCATCTTAAGCTCCTCTTTGTAGCCTTAAATTACAGAACTTTCAAGGTCAAACTATTGTCAAGAAACAAGGCCTAATTCTTAATTTAAAAGCACAGTTCCTTATCTTTATGGGACTTTTCAAAACTACTTGACAAGTTCTAATACAGAATACAAAAACACACAAAGGTTTTATTAAAATTATTTAAAAGAAGTGTGTAATTATCCTTCTCAAAACTTTTCAGAGTCCTCTCCATTTTACCTACTCCCATTTTCAGACCACAAAAGGTAACGACATTTATTTTAAGTAGTCACTTGAAAATATGCACTCTCAGTTAGTCCAAGTCAGTCTCAAAGAAAACCTCAATCCAGTGTATTCTGCCTTGATCAGTGCATTATTTTAAACCTCACTCTTCAAAAAAAATACTCAATCCCTGATGAAAATTTAAAGTTTTAATAACTGTCACCTTCCAACCTCCTTGTTTGTTGTAGGACAGGAATTATTTTTCCCACTCTTATTACTGGTGGGCACCAAAAGAGCTATTCCTGGGAGCCCTGTAGTAGGATTTTAGTTATGAAATAACTTACTTACGCATGTATTCAACCTTCAGTCCCTGAACAATCTGTACTTCACCGTTTGTTTTCCAGATTTCATTACTGAATTTTTGAAGGGGTTATAGATGAAAAACTGTTAAAAAGTTCTTTCCTGAAGATTTTCAACAATGATATTTCTATGGAACTATGATATCTCTATGGAACTATTTTAAATAAGGCACATAAGAAAGATTGTATGTATTCTATTTGACAGAGTGACAAGTACTCCTGTCCATATTCCATGTTTCAATGATATGAGAGAATTTCTTTTTTTTTTTTTTTTTTTGAGT
>JAQQSK010008259.1:0-13584 GCA_028658325.1 Potorous gilbertii
CCCCCCCCCCCCCCCCCCCCCCAAATGGGGAGAAAATTCGGAACCCAAAATCTTGTGAAAAAGAATGTAAAAAGTTAAATAAATAAATTCATATTTTAAAAAATGAGAGTGGAGTTCAGGGAAGCTAATGACTATGAGATAAACCAAGAAGTTAGAAAATGAAACCAAAAGCTTGAAAAAAATAGAAGATAATGTGAAACATCTTATTAGGGAAGTGTGGGGTGTGATAGAAGGGAGGGAATATTGAGGGAAGGGGTAATTAGAATGCAAGGTGTTATGGGGTGGGGGGAGGGGAGAGATGGGTAGAAATATTGGAACTCAAAATTTTGTGGAAATGAATGTTGAAATCTAAAAATAAATAAAACTATTAAAAAAAAGAAAGAAAATCTCTTTGGGATATAGTTATACTAGCAGTATTGCTTAATCAAAAGGGGAGGCATAGTTCCAAATTGTTTTCCCAACTCCCCCAGCTTTTGTCACTTTCATTTTTGTCATTTTAGGTAATCATACAGGTTTGAGGCAGTACCTCAGAATTGTTTTAATTTGCATAATTATAAGTTATTTAAAGCATTTTAAAAATATGATTGCTGACAGCTTTGATTTCTTCCCCTGAAAACTGCCTATTCTTATCCTTTGACCATTTATCAATAGGGGATTGGCTCTTCCTGTTATTTGACTTAGTTCCCTTTATGTTTAAGAAATGATACCTTGGTCACAGAAATATGCTACTAGGGTTTGTCTCCCTGCTCTTCCCAGTTTTTTGCTTTTCTTCTAATTTGAGTTTCATTGGTTTTGTTTGTGAAAAAGCATTTTAATTTTATGTAATCAAAATTATTCATTTTACTTCATATGAAACTCTCTCTTGTTTAGTCACAAACTCTTCTTTCCATAGATACGAGAAGTAATTTCTTCCATGCTCCAAAAATTTATTTGTTATAATCTTTTAGAGCTTGATTTACAATGTGAAATATTAGTCTATGTCATTTTCATCCAGACCACTTCTTAGTTTTTCCCAATTTTTGTTGTGAATTCTCACCCCAATAGCCGATGTCTTTTATTTTGATAAACATTAGGTTGCTATACTCGTTTGTCTATTGTGTGTCTAATTGGTTCCACTGATTAAACTCTCAATATCTTGTTCAGTTCCAAATTGTTTTGGCAATTTTAGCTTCATATTAAAGCTTGAGATTTCATTTTTTTCATTTCCTTGATATTCTTGAATTTTTTCCTCAAGATAAATGTTTAAATTAAATTTCCCAGCTCTATAAAGTAATTCTTTCCTATTTTGGTCATAAGGCAATTAATAAATATCTTGATTTAGGTAGTATTATAATTTTAAATTATATTGAGTGAATATTTGTCAAGGTACATAAAACAGTCTTTGAGAGACATTTTGTAATTTTGTTCATTAGTTCCTGTGTGTGCCTGGCCAAGTAAACTCCTAAGTGGTTTATACTACCTAGTTATTTTATTTATTGATTTTACCTTTTTCTAATTTTCTTCCTCTTTTACTAGCTTCTCTTTTGCTTAAGAAGGCAAACAATTTGTTAGTTTATATGTGTTTAGTCATTAAAAATATTTCCATGTTAGTCATGTTGCAAAAGAAAACATAAACAAAAAAACCCTAGAAAAATAAAATTTTAAAAAGGATGCTTCCATATTTGCATTTGGACTTCATTAGTTCTGTCTCTGGAGGTGGGTATCATTTTGCATCATAAATCCTTCAGCATCATCTTGGATCTTTGTTTTACTGAGAATAGCTAGATCATTTGCAGTTGATCATCATACAAAATTACTATGTACAATGTTTTCTCTTAATTCGGCTTACTTTACATCAATTCGTAAGTCTTACCAGGTTTCTCTGAAAGCCTCTTGCTCAATATTTCTTATAGTATAATAGTATTCCAGAACAATCCTACATCACAACTTCTTCAGCCATTTCCCAAATGATGGGTGTCCAATCAAATCCTAATTCTTTGCCACCACAAAAAGAGCTACTATAAATATTTTTGCACATATAAGTTTCTTTTCCTCTCTTTTGGATACAACTTAGTAGTGTTTGAACTTTGTCTAGGGCCAAAGAGTATATATGATTTGATAGCCCTTTGAGCATAGTTCCAAATTGCTCTCCAGGATGGCTGGATCTATTCACAACTCCACCAAGTGTCCCAATTTTCCCACATTTCTTCCACCATTTATCATTTTTCTTTTCTGTCATATTAACCAATCTGACAGATGTGAGGTAGTACCTCAAAATTGTTTTAATTTACATTTCAATGTAAATTGTGCTTTGAAGCATTTTTATGTGACTATAGATAACTTTGATTTCTTCATTCTGCTTATTCATATCCTTTCACCATTTATCAATTGGGGAATAATTTGTTATTATAAATATTACAAACATATAAATTTGATTCTATTCTCTATGTATTTGAAAAATGAAGTCTTTATCAGGGAAATTTTGTATAATTATTTTTCATAGTCATGATTCCTGTGTATTTCCAACCTACTTTCTCCCTGTTTATTCTCTCCTTCTTCTCATTTTATCTTGTCCCTTCCTAAAAGTGTTTTGCTTCTGGCTACCACTTCCCGGATTAGTCATACTTTCTATCAGCTCCTTCCTTCTCTTATCCCTTTCCCTTTCTACTTCCTTGAATGTGTGTTATTCCCTCTTTCAACCAATTCCTATGAAAGTAAGGCTCAAGAATTGCCCACCAACTACCTCCTCCCATTTTCTCCTTCACTGTAATAGTGAAGCTTTATTCTGAAAACTCCCTAATTATATCCTTGGACCATTTATCAATTGGGGAATGACTTGCATTCTTACAAATTTGACTCAGTTCTCTATATATTTGAGAAATGAGACCTTTATGAGAAACTTGTTATAATTTCCTCCCCCCCCCCACACACACACAGTTTCCTGCTTTTCTTCTAATCTGGGAAGCACTGGTTTTCTTCAAGTTAAAAACTTTTAATTTAACAAAAATTTTCTAGTTTATAGCTTGTGATGCTCTATGTCTCTTGTTTGGTCACAAATTCTTCCCTTATCTAGATCCAACAGGTAAAACTTTTCATGCTCCCCTAATTTGCTTTGTGATATCACTGCTTATATGTAAACCACGTATATACCTTTTAACCTTATCTTGGTATATGGGATGAGATGTTAATCTATACCTAGTTTCTGCCTAATTTATCTAGGTCTTATATTTATATTTTTGTAAATATTTATTTCACTTAAAGTGGTAGATTTATTAGTGTACAATTGGACAAAGTAGCTCCTAATAATTGCTTTATTTTCTTCTTCATTGTTGATGAATTCACCCTTTTTATTTTTGATACTGCTCTTCCTCTTTCTTTTTTAAAATCAAATTAACAAATGGTTTATTTATTTTATTTTTTTTCATAAAATCACCTTCTAGTTTTATTTATTAGTTGATGTTTAATTGGGGATTTTGAATTTGTTCTTTTCCTAGTTTTTTTAGTTGCATGCTCAATCCATTGATCTACTCTTTCCCAGTTTTACTGATGTAAGGGTTCAGAAATGCAAATTCTCTACTATGTACTTCTGTGGCTACATCCTATAAATTTTGGTATATTGTCTACTTGTTGTCATCCCCTTCAATGAAATACTGTTTCTGTGATTTGTTGTTTGACCCACTCATTCTTTAGGATCAGATCATTTAGGTTCTAATTAAATTTTCATCTATTTTTCCATGGCCCTTTATTGAAAATAATTGTTATTGCATTATGGTCTGAAAAGGATACACTTAATATTTCTGCCTTTCTGATTTTGCTTGTGAGTTTTTTATACCCTAATACATGCTTGATTTTTGTGGAACTACCATGTACCACTGATAAAAAGGTATATTCATTTCTTTCTATATTCAATTTTCCTCAGAGGTCTATCATATCTAAGTTTTCTACAAATCTTGTCATCTCCTTAACTTCTTGTTTATTTTGTGGTTAGATTCATCTAGTTCTTAAAGGGGAAAGCTGGGGTTTCCTACTAGTTTGGTTTTAGTATTTCTTCTTGTAACTTCCCCTTTAAAACTTTGGATGCTATACCATTTAGTGCATACATGCTTTGTATTGATATGCCATTTCATTGTCTATGGTACCTTTTAGCAAGACGTTTTTTCCTTCCTTAACTCTTTTAGGTCTATTTTTGCTTTTGCTTTGTGTGAGATTATTATTGTTAACCCTACTTTGGTTTGACTCCACCTGAATTATAATAGATTCTGTTCCAGTCCTTTTCCTTTACTCTATGTCTCTCAGCTTCAAGTGAGTTTCTTGTAAATATATTGTATGATTCTGATTTTTAATCCATTCTGCTATCCTCTTCCATTTTGCCACTAAGTTAATCCTATTGACATTCACAGTTATGATGACTGTGTATCTGCATATTTGTGTATTTCCCTCCATCTCTCTCTCTCTCTCTCTCTCTCTCTCTCTCTCATTTTCTTCCTTTTTTCATTCTTCTGATTTTATTGCTTCTTAGTGTCTCATGGAGTCTTTAGCTTCTACTTGCCTAATTCTAATTTTTAAGAAATTATTTTCTTCAGTGAGCTTTTGTACTTCCTTTTCCATTTGACCTATTCTGCTTTTTATTTATCATTTTGTGGTTGGTGTTCAGTTATGTCTGACTCTTAGTGACTCTATGGACTTGTCTATAGGATTTTCTTGGCAAAGATACTGGAATGATCTGTCATTTCCTTCTCCACTGTGTCTTCATTTTACAGATGAGAAACTGAGGCAAACGCCCACGATCACAATGCTAGTAAGTGTCTGAGCCCAGATTTGAATTCAGGTCCTCCTGATTTCAAACCCAGTACTCTATCCACTGCACCATTTAGCCTTTTTTCAAGGAATTCTTTCCTTCAGTGAATTTTTATGCCTCTTTTACCTTTTGGTCAATTCTAGCTTTTTAGTATTTTTAGTATTTTTCTCTTTTTCTTTCATCATTCTTCTTTCCTTATTTTTTTTCCCTGAACTCTTCCAGGACTTCTCCTTAGACTTAGGCTGAATTTGCCTTTCTGTTTGTGGCTTTGCTTGTAGTTGTTTTCATGTTGCTGTCTTTTCTGAGTCTATGTTTTGGTCTTCCCTGCCACTGTAATAGTTTTTATGCTCAAGTTCTTTTATTGTTGTTTGCCCATTTTTCCAACCTATTTCTTGACTTTGGACTCTGTTAAAGTTGGGTTCTGTTCCCATGGGGCATGAAGGAGTGGTATTGTCTCCAGCTTCAGGTTTTTTTGTGGTGTTGTTTTCAGAGCTAGTTCTGGGGGTGTATAAGTTTTAGGTGCTTCCAAGGTGGTATAATCTGGGGAGAAGTGTGGTCTCTGCATGCCTGGTCTGCTCTTTGGTCTTTACCCAGGAAAGGCTCTTCCCCCCTACAAACTCTCCTATTAAGTCTGAAACTGTAACTAAGCCTTCCATTCTCATGAAACTGCAAGGGCAAGTACTCCTCTGTCTTGGAACTGTGACTGCATCCATTTCTCCTTTGTGGTTGACCAAAAATGCTTCTCTACGTACTGGGAATGTGACTCAGAACTGCATATGGGCAAAGGAATTGCCGCACAAAACCAGTTCCTGCACGCAGTGAAAGCGAAGGGTCCTCTATAATCTCTTTTTAATTTCCTTATCATCTCTGGGCTGTGAACTCTGAGTACTTCCACTACCATTATTGTAGGCATTGCCAAGGCCTGCAGTTCATATTCTCCAGGCCTAGACACCAACCCAGTATTACAGACCTCTTCTGTTGGTCACCTAAATTGCATTAGCCTAGAAAAACATCTCACTCTGAACTTTTGTTGACTGTTTCAGTCTAGAATTTGACTTGAGGCATTATTTTAAAGTTGTTTGGAGGGAAATTTTGGGAGAGTTCATGTGGGTTGCTGCCTCTATTCTATCCTGGCACCTGATGCAAAAATTTTAAATGAAATAATAGAAAGGAGGCTACAGCAACATATCACAAAGAAAATAGCCTACAACTAGTCCATATTTAAATCAGAATTCAGATCTGTTCTAATAAGAACTAGGAGGAAAAGCATAAATATAATTCTTACCATATCAATAACAATAACAGCAAATGTTAATATTAATAGCCATGTTGATAAATAAAAATACAAATCACATGATTATATCAACAGGTAAATGAAAGTTTTTTGAAAGATAAAACATTCATTTCTGCTTTTTAAAAATACTAAAAGACTAAACAAGGATAAACTGCTTTTATTCAAACATGGGGAGATGATTTATGTGTCTTCTGTGTATCCTGTCATCATGAGGGTTCATAGGAGTCCAATTACACAAAGCCTAGCAGTGGTTCTGTTATGTCTTGAAGTTCTTAAGAATGGGAAAAGGAAGGAGAAGAAATACTTTGCAGAGAACATGCAAAAGGAAGATTAGGGAAAATTAAGTCATATAGTTAGTCCTATGACACCAATGGCTAGAGGGCAGGACCTAGATGAGGATCCAGTAAAAGAGAATAAAAAAGGAGTGGTCTGATAGGTAGGAGGAAGACTCGGAGTGGTGTTCCAAAAACCTATAGAGAAGGAAGCATCAAGGAAAAGGTGGTAATTAATAATATCAAACACTGCAGAGAGACCAAGAAGAATGAGGCGACTACTAGATTTGATAATTAAGAGATCATTGGTAACTTTGGAGAGACCAGGTTTAGTGAAATGATTAGATCAGAAGCCAGATTATAAGAGGTTAGGAAGAGAGTGTAAGGACAGAAAACAGAAGCTCATATTGTAGACGGCATTCTCAAGGTCAGCCACAAATGGCAGAATATAGGATAGCAGCAAGGATGAAAGGAGGAAGTGAGAGTTTTTTGAGGATGAGGAAGACATGGGCATATTTGTGGATTGTAGGAGCCAATAGATAGGGAAAGATTGAAGATCAGTGAGATAACAAGAATGGAAGAGGGGAAAATTTGTTGGAGGAGGTTGTATGAAATAAAATCTCTTGAGCAAGGAGAGGGGTAAACCTTGCTAAGGAATAAGGTCCCCTCATCGTGTGAGATGGGAATAGAGGAAGAGAGAGTAGCAAAAGGCACTTAAGTTATGGTATATGAGAAAGAGGAGAAAAGAGGAAGCTCACAGCAGATGACTAAATTTTTTCCCTGTAAAATATTAGGCAAGGTTCTCAGCTGGGAAGGTGGTAGAGGAGGAGCATTTGAGAAAGGATGCAGAGGTCTGGAAGAGCTGCTGTCAAGGGCAGAAGCACGAATTGATGAGAGGTGAAAGTTTGCATAGCAGCAATGAGGAATCAGTTGGTGCTGTGTAACAAATCTGTAGTGGACTCAGAAAAATTGTAAGACTTTTCCCATCTTTGTTGAGCAACATGTGTATAGGAGCAAAGGGATCAGATAGTGGAAATGATCCAGGGCTTGACAAGGAACAATAAGTGGTATGATAAGTGTGCTAGGACTCAGGAAAAGAAGATGGTGCAGATATGGATTGGGTCACCAATGAGTCAAGATCAGGAAAATAGGAGATAGTGGCTAGTAGAGGAATGATGGTCTGGGGCATACCTGATGGGTAGAGGGATTGGAGGGCATAGTGTAGATGAAGAGTAAGGTTTGCTAAGAGAAGATATAGAAAGATATGGAAAGTCTATAGATTATGATCAGATAAATGGATTTCAGACTTCTTGAAAATGGAAGGACATGGCAAGATCAAGGGTATGACCATTTTTGTGTGTGACTCAAGTGGGATGGATGAGTAAGTAGGTCATGGGAAATGAGCAAGGTTTTTGGTTTTTGAGGGAGAGTCAATATGTATACTAAAACCCCTTAATATGAGGGCAAGAATTGGACAGAAGAGAAAAATTGTGAGCCAGACACAGAACTCACTGAGGGAGTGACTGGAGGTCTACAGAAACCAGGATTTGGATTGGTTGGTAAATATGGATTGCATGAACCTCAAGAAGAGGTATCTACTGAGTGGTAGAGGTAAGGATAAAACCTAGAAGTGGCAGTAAAGAGCAAGGAATATTCCAGTACACCTGCTAAATCAGTGAGTGGAGGAAAATGAGGAAAGGTGCACCTAGGACAGGAAAGGGTAGTCAGAGATTGAATGAATAGAGAGAAGCCAGGTAATGGCAATTGCTACAAAATGGAAGGGATAGGAGAGGAAAAGATTTAGAATGAAGGGAAGTTTGTTGCCTATGGAATAGGTATTCTAGTACAGTGGAAGCAGTAGGTTGCATTTGGTTGGGAATGTGCAGTGAAGGTTGAAGGGGATGGAAATATGGAAATAGGTGATGGGACATGAGGAATGGGGTTTGGATGATGATCAACAGGAGTTCAGAATCACTGTAATGTTTAGATATAACTAAGTATGAGGCTATTCATCGGTAAATAGAAGATGCAGGTGATCTATTAGGAGAAAAGTATAGCAAAAGATGGAAGGTGTGTAGTCAGATGGAAGGCCCTGTTTCATTTGTCATTTTTCCTCAGAAGGCAGGAGACAGTGTAGCAGGAGACAGGAGTTCCGTTTTCCACCAATTTTCCTCTTCTATCTGGGGCCACATGCAACAAGAGATATAAGTCAAACCTGCACAGCAGGAGTTGGAAGTCCCACTCCCCACTAACTTTCTTCTTCCTCTTCCCTTAGGGGCCACATGCAGCAGGAGATGGAGGAAGAGTGGTGACACCTCTTTTCATTTGAGGTTGAATATTAGGTGGGAGTTAAAGGAAGCAGAAATCTCATGTGCAGAGGGAGATAGAAGTATCACTGGCAGAGATGAAAATGATTCATCCAAGAATCCACAAGAAATCAATAACAGAACTGACTCTAGAGCCTCCCTTCAAACATACTGAAAATCAGTATCAGTCCTACACAACTCATTTCTGGGGCTTTTTAAGGGAGAAAGTCCTATGGATGGAACAATAATAATAGACAAAAAAGGAAAGGGAAAACCATTCAAGCTTATTTTAATTTTTTTCTTCTCTTATAATGAGAACAAAATGGTTAATAAAGAATTGAAAGCTCCCTGTTGGAGTTAATAGCAAAGAGTTAATAAGAGTGCCCCTAATATTCTCACTGAGCTTGAATGACCAGGTCCACATGAACTAGTTTTGAAGTAACAAAGAAGACACACATATTAAATTTCTATTTTCAAATGTCATTATAATGCATGGCACAGTACTCTTTTAAAAATGATTTCCTCTTTTCCTTACTTAATAACTCGGCGAACTCTACGTAATCAAAGAACAGTCATTTTTAAACTGACACACTTAATTGTCAAACATTGACTGTGGAATTTTGGGGGAAAGAACTAGTGATTTGGCCAAGTTAGTGAGAGGCAGCTCTGGTAACATAGAAAAAGCAGTAGATTTGAAGTCAGAAAACACGAATTTTGCCACTTGCTAGCTCTATAACTTTGGCTAAGTCAACCTTTCCATTGCTGAGTTTCCATACCTACAAAATAAGAATAATTATACTTTTACTACCTACAACTCACAGGGCCGTTAAGAGGATTGAATGAAATAATATATGTATATAAACATCACTCCATACATATATACACATCTCTATATACATACACCTATACACATACATATGGATGATTTTTTAAGTATAGAGTGATACCTAATATCTACTTGATATCTGAAAATTAGAAAATTCTCAACCACCTAAAAACATTTTCCAAATATTATTCTAAAAACGCAAACAATTTGGAATGGATGTCAAAAACAAGATCACTTCATTGTTGATACTTACAAAAACAGTATTATTCCTGTGTTTGCTAGAGAAAAAGAAAGTCCTAAAATTCCACTGCCCATAATGGAGTTGGCTAGGTTGAAAATAGACATACTCATTGAGGCTGTTCCTTGGATCTGCATAAAGAAAAAGCGTAAGAAAAATAAATAAAATCTTAATTATCTTTTACAGTACAATATGGACACAAACGTTTATTTGGGGGGAAGTTTATTTTGTACTATATTCAAGTGGTTTCAAGTTGAGAAATAGAAAAATAATACTCAATATAAAACACAGGTTAGTGTAGTTGTATAAATAATGTATATACAATATATAACAAATGAATATAGCACAGTGTAAAACAGTGGACAAGAAGTCCTGTCTCAGATTCTGAGCAAGCTACTTAATTTCTCAGAGCTGCTTCTTCATGTGTAAAATGTGGGTAATTATAGTACCTACTCTTTAGTAGGATTTAATGAGATAATAAAGCACTTTACAAACTTCAAACAACTATATAAATGTTAGCCATTATTATTACTTGGACTGTGTTATGAGAGTCAAATGAGACAATGTATAGAAATTGCTTTATCAACCTAAAAATACAAACTATTATTTATTAAAGACCTTGGGATAGAAACTAGGATGGCAGGGAGCTTGAGGAAGTGTTGAAGCAAAATAGAGGAAATTAAGTCCATGATTTTATATGTATAGTTTTGTAGATGGCAAAATATCACTATTATGGTAAATTGCTAATTAATATATGAAACTATCAAATGGGACAGATGCCCAATTTTTGAGCAGAAAAAGATGTAATAGCAGTGAAAAAGGCATCTTCAATCACATTTTAATAAAGTACAGAGGTGTCCAGGGGCAAACAGCACAGACAGAACAGAGAGAAGTAGGGGAAAGTGTGGAGGGGTACAAAGGTCAGCAGCATGGGGATGGGGATGGGGTGTTGAAAGAAGGTAGTCAGTGTGAGGAAGAGAATGGGGAGGGGCAGAGGCACAGAGAGCAACCCATGGATTAGGGTTGGAAGCACTCAACAGCATAGACCCAGATAATGATTGAAGAGTGCTGAGGTGAGGGAAGGAATTGGGGGTTTTATTTTTATAGTTTTTGACTGGGGATTAGCTCTTATCCATACCTCCTCGAAGCTAGCTCATTAATATATCTAAATCATCTCTGAGTTGTCAGTAAAACATTTAAGTTAGCCTATCCATATCAACTCAGAATTATCAGCATCATTTGGCATTCTGCTATTTTTACTGTGGATGTCTAGACTAGAGCTAATTTGAGGTTTATATATCATGGGACAAAAAGTCCCTGACAACTAGACTAAGTCTAGATGGTGTCACCTAGTTTAGCCCATAGTCTCAGCATGTGGTTTTTTGTTTATATGCTATAGTTTGCAAATTGTGCTCCTTAGATCTTTGGGACTTCTAGGTTTCCTAGAACAATACTATGGTGTTGAAGTTGAACCACTGTGGGCATATATCTTTACCTGGAGACATCTTGTGGGGGCAGTACCTGAACAATTTATGATACCCATTGGTGTTGTCAGGAATGTTACACAGAGTCTTGTGCTGTGTATGGGGTTGAAGTAGTCCATGGGCAGTGGATTTCCCTCATCTGCTTGCAAAGTTTTAGTGAGGTTAAGCGTGCACGAGTTAGCTGTGTTGGTGAATCATCCTCCCCCAAATTCTGGTGGGTTATTGCATGCCCAGTATCAAGTAAGGTTCTGTTTGGAAGTAGCAGCTATGGGCATTGACATGTGGAGATTACTCTTTAATAAAGAGCATCTAAGGGGGTAGTCCAGCATTTTTAGGAAATTGTTGTAAGACAGGTCAGCAAATTTCAAGAGATTTACAGTTTGGAGTTTCATATACTCTGGTTAGCCCTGGGGTGCTTGTGAAATTCTGCTAAATAAGGGAGTTGTAAGAATTGTGTGAACCAAACTGGCTCCATATTGTAAAACTGACTCCATTTTGAGGCCTGAATTTCATTTGCCTGTAAAAACTTGTCAGTTGTGGGAACTGAGTGACATCCTGTTTTACATCCAAAAACAGTCCACCTGGTCACTCTCCACCTCCCAACTTTTGAAACTCATTCATTCCCATAATAGCTCAGAAAGTTCCGAATTTTTCCTCCAATTAGAAATCAGATCACCTAATTTTGTATACTGGTTAATATCCTGTTAATTGTTTTCTTTGAATGCATAAAAGGGCAGGCTAGGTGGTACAATGGAAAGAGCACTGAACTTGGAGTCAGGAAGATCTGAATTCAATCCCAGGCTCAGACATTTAGTAGCTGTGTGATCCTGGGCAAGTCACTTAACTTCTATTTGCCTCAGATTCTCACTGTTAAAATGGAGACACCCTGGAGAAGGAAATGGCAAACCACTCCAGTATCATTGCCAAGAAAAATATTACAAAGAGTTGGACATAACTGAACAACTGAGCAAAAATGAATATTTCTCTATTTGTATTTGGGGTCCACTGACAAACAGAGGAGGAATGGTTCCAATTTGTCATGCAATTGGCATGCACTGATTAATAAATAAATATGCCCAGAAGCTCAAATCTTTGTTTCCTCAGTTATTTCAAGTTTCACCAATCACAGTTTGTAACGAAGCCAGTCAAGTTGAGGCAGGACACAGACCTCCAAGACAGACTTTTAGAAACTTCACAGAAGTCTTGTCCCAGAGGTCAAACTCACTTCCCGATCTCAAATTCTTCCAAGCTAAGGTAAGCCCCCACATTGTTGGAGCAGTTGTTTCCCAGGGCAGCTTATCCCCATTCAGCTGGAGAAGAGATATTCCCTTTAAGAGAATGATGGGTTCTAGTAATAGTAAAGTACCAAAGAATTTCCCCTTGGAAAGATTTCTTTTAGCATGAGACCATGGGACATGTCAAGTGTTAAACTGACATTCCCTCAGGGAAATTCTTATTGGCTTGGAACTTCCCATACAGGAATGAAAGAGGCAATTAAAAGAGCTCTCAGAGAGCAATAAAATACATAAAAATCCAAATGAGTCCCAAAATTCTCCTGACGAAGGGACTTTTAATTACGTCAAATTGAAGATTTTGAGATTAGACTTTCAGTAGCAGATAAGGAGGCTAGAAAGTGTGTTTGTCTTATCATTTCATTTGTGTTTTTGTTTCATTGTAAAACATTCAGAAAATCTTTGTCTTGTGTCGTATTTATTATTGGTAGATTATATATTGTTTGTAGATTATGCTACCTTGAAAGATTTCTAAGGGAAAAATACAGCCTGCCTTAAAGAGGGCTACAAAAAGTTGCAGCCAAGAGTTAAATATACTGGGAAAGATTAATAACTTTTCATAATTTCCTACTAGAAAAAGTAATGCCAAATCCTCTGTCCCAGTAAGAGGGATTAACTCCCACTTCAGGTTTTCAACAGGAGATTGGGTTAAAGAGGGGAAAAAAATCCTGCGAGATACTTACTCTCTATCATTTCAACTCTGGCTATGTTGGGATTATGGAGATAAAGTCAGATAATCAAAGAAAGGAAAACTTTTTCTTGCTTGGTAAAAATTTGTGACATTATAAATAAATTAGAGATTCCAAATTATGGTAATTGCTAAAACATATTAGTAGATTTTGGAGGTTTGGAGATTAATCATTTTTAAATTATAGGAGAGAAGCTTGGAACCTTGGGTAATTCCAGGGACTCACCCTCTTTCTTTGTCCTATTTGATAAGGCACTTAGCAGAAGCTCAACAGAGGCTGAAGTATCTTAGTGAGTTTTGGGATACCACTCTATAGAATTTGCTTTAAGGAAAAATATGGGGGGGGGGAGGCGGAGCCAAGATGGCGGAGTAGAAAGACTCACCTATGCTAGGTCCGAACCCACAGC
>JAQQSK010008260.1:0-13584 GCA_028658325.1 Potorous gilbertii
CAGCAGAAATCTCCTTCACTGTGTTGCTGCGCGGCTTCCACTGTTCCAGAATTTGTCAGGAGTTCTTTTTACAGGAAATCTATGGGCTGTGGGTTTGGACCTAGCATAGGTGAGTCTTTCTACTCCGCCATCTTAGCTCCGCCCCCGATAATGTGATTCAGAAATAGCAGAGAAAATGAAAACAACGGAAACTTAGACCCAGAGAGTGTGTGTGATTTAGCAAAAGTCACTCTGGTAGTGAATAAAAACACTTGGATTAAAACCCATTTATTCTGAATGGAAATCCAATGGCGCTATACAGCATGGCTGCCTATTACACAGAAATTCTCCTTCTTGCTAAAAGTGAACTCTTCACCAGAGATATTGATCTTTTTTTCCTAATATTTCCTTAAAATTTTTATTTCATTGTACTTTTATCACATTATTAATGTCTCCCTTCCTATAGACCTCATTCCTTCTGCCTCAAAATAGCTTGAGATCTATCAAACAAACCAAAACAAAACAAAATCTTCTTTCATTATACCTACTATCCTAGTAAGGTATCATCCTATTTTTATTTTCCTCTTCTGCTTCAAAGTTCTAGAAAAAAAGGGGGTTCATCATTGTTGACTGCCTCAAATTATTTTTTAAACCAATTTCTCAGCCTCTATTCAATTTGTATACCTTTTTCATCTCTTTTCTAAAACTGTTCTTCCAAAGAGGACCAATGACTTTCTAATGAATAAGTTAAAGATCTCTGCTTAATGCATAGTCTTTCCAATTTCTGGTAATTTTTTGTTTTGTTTTTGACTATTTTTTATGACCTGTGTTTTTTTTAATCTTTCCTATGTTTTTGACTTCTCGGTTTAAACACAGAGTGGAAATCATTCATTTGAGAAATCATTCAGTCCAACACTTTCTTCTTAGAGATGAGTAAGATGCCCAGGCATGTGAACTGACTTTCCTAAGTCTAAACCCAGGGCTTTCTCTTATTTAGCATGAATCCTTTCATTTTATGTCAATATGTTTTTCTATTTCCTGCCTCTCACTTTAAATATTCCTTCTCAACTTTCTTTGCTGACTATGACTCCCTCTTTCATTTTCCAGTTCCTAAATGTAATTGTCTCACAGGGATCATTCCTTCATCTTTTGCTTATCTATTTTACTCTCTTTTCCTTACCAAACTCATCCTTTTCCAATCCTTAATTTGCTTGCTCTATATGTATGACTCCTATATGCATGTTTTAGGGCAGTATTTTTCTCTGTACCACATTTTTAACTACCTAAAACATACAAGAAACAAAATCTTGAGTTGCCACTGAGAGCTCCAAGACTCAATTAATAATTGTTTTACAAAATAAATTCTTTTTTTCATTCCTTTTATATATCTTGAAGGTAATAGTTTTATTGCAGTCAAATCAAAGTCCCAAGTGACTCTTTATTCTCAAAACACTCTTATTTAATCAATTACTAAGTTGTAGCTATTATTTCAAACTCCAAAAATGTTTCACATCCATCTATTGCATAAGTCCTATACCCACTGCCATCAACACAACTAAGTTTTTCAATGGTCTTCAACAGGTTTAGTTCAAAAGTCTCCTGATTGGACTTGTCATCCCTAGTCTCTCCTATCTTCAATGATTCATTTACATGACTCCCAAAATAGTCTTTCTAGTGTGAAGATCTGATTATATTACTTCTCTCCTCATTAACTTTCAGTATTTCTCACATTACATGCTGAATAAAATATCAATTCCTGAACCAGTGGTCTTAACTTCTACCATATGTTTCCAAACTATTTTTCAAGTATTAATTCATGGTATTGTGATATTTTTTTCATTATACTTCAGTCAAAGTATAATGTCTGACTTTTTTCTGAACCTTTTGTACTACCTCTCACTTATTCTCCCAATTTGTACATAACAACCTTGGTTTCTGGAACTGACCCTTTTGCCATTTCCACTTAGAGAAGCTCTTTATCGCTTTCATGATCTCAAGAACTTCTGGAAGGGACCTCAACTATTAAAAATCTGTCATGCTATCTATCATTTGGGTTTTTAGGTACAGTTCAGGATTCATTATGGTTTGAACATTCTATAAAAATTGGGAATAAACATAAGGGAAATATTTTTTAAAAACCTGCAAATAAACTCAGTATTTAATCTCAGGGTAGAAAAATTTTAAAAGTTGCTAAGCAAATGTCACTTGAACAGGGGAGCTCAAGTCAAGTACCCTTTCAACTTTACACTTTGCCTAAAGACCCAATGTAAAACAAAAACCATCACCACTGTCCTTGGATAGGGTATGGCTTCCTCAGTTCTAAATTTAAGCTCTATGTAGAGTAGACTCCTAGTGCCAGTATGCTGTGTTTCTGTTTTGTGCAATAATACTTCCAGCTACTTTGGACCATCTAGAGACTACTAGCATTTCTCTCTCTTTATATTTTTTTCTAATAACATTCAACAAGCAAACCAAATCATAAATATGTTCAATTGTTTTGGATGAGAAGAGTCTTTTGAAAGAGAAACAATACAACATGGCTTATCTCTCATTTTCTACCGATGTTAAAGTTTATGAATAATGTTTCAACACTTGAGTATATGTAAGCTACTTGAGAGTACTATTGTTTATTTTTGCATCCCAAATTTCTAGGAGAGTGTCATGTGTATTTCAAGTGTTTAATGTTCATTAAGGTGCTTAATCAAATAAAATTTGAGCAAGAGTACAGTTGGAAGATTCATGTTGTTTATCAAACATAATTCATTTTTCTTTGCAAAAGTTTCCTTATAAATTGACTAGAAAGATAGAAAGGAGGAAAAATACAACTTATTTATTATAATACAAACTCTGTCTAACCTTAAACACAATACCAGCATATTCAATATAAACAATTATATCGGCATAAAAAGTCATAGATTTCTCAGCTAAACCTGTTTCTTATGACACTTATTGATAAGAGAATAAAATGCAGCCTACATTATATTGTTATCATATGGATTCAAATCTCTTTGTGTAATCCAAAGATAATTGATTAATAGCTTTCTGTCAGCCTGGAAGGAAGTCTCTAATAGAGTATCAATGGGTTCAGTTTTTTAAATCTATTCTAAAGCAACATTTTTAACAATGCCTTGAATAAGCAGATAGAAAGCAGGCTTATCAGTTTTTCAGATGACATGAAGTTGGGAAGAACAACTAATATGATAGATGACAGAATCAAGATACAAAATGATCTCAGTAGACTGGAATGCTGGACAGAAACCAATAAAGTGAAATTTAACAGGCATAAAAGGAAAACCCTGAGTTTTGTGCTATAATACTTCAAAAGAGCTGTGGTTTCATCTCTGCAGGCTTTCCCTTCCTCCCTACTTACACTGACATATACTGTAATCCTTCCACACCTACAGAAATGGTTTTAATGATTTGTGATTGAAAAAAAAATTCAGTTCAATGTGGCTAGACTTCTGGCAAAGAGATTCTCTAATCCTAGGCTTGTCTTTAAATGACAGGTTATCGCTAGGCATGGACTCAAAACCTTTTCAGGGTAACTGGCACAAAACCTTCTAGAATTCAAGAGGTTTCATAGATAGATACATATGTGTTTACACGTATATGAGTATGTGTATGTATAATGTACACAGTATATATAATATGAAGCATGATTTTAGAGAAAAATGGGCTGAATTATCATGATCAAAATAAATTATTCATTTATATGATGGAAAAGATATATTTTGTCATTGGTTTATGTAAGAAAGATCAGAAGATCTTAATTGATCAGTTGCTTAGTATAAGCATTAAGTGTGATATAACTGTTAAAAAAAGCAATTACTAGGATGCATTTATAAAGCTATTGATAATCAGTCTTTGGAATTGATGGTCACATTGTGGTCTTTATTTTTTCTGTCAATCTGGAATATTGTGTTTATTTTTAAAGTGGAGGACAGTGGGCAAGCTACCTTAAAAGGAAATGGCAAATTCAAGAGCCCAAACAAAAGTTCAACCAGGATGTTTTCGGACAGAGTTGTCAGAAACACTTCCCAAGCTGTGTCACCTGAATAAAATTAAAATATATTTTAAAAATGCTTAAAATAACTACAAAATATCAAGGATACTGTTACCATATGATTTTCTAAGTCAATGTGCCACAGAATGGACTCTTTTATGTATAGTTTAGTGACCCAATTTCTGCTTGAATTTGATACCACATTGATTTAGCAGATCTAGAAAACATCATATATAAAAAAAATGTAGATGTGGGGGTAAATATTAATCTGGGGAAGAGACAACCAAGGGCAAAGACAGTAACTTTCTAAATATGTTCAAATATTTCAAAAGTTCTGGTATAGAATATAAATGACAGTTATTTTGTGTTTCTCCTGAGAACAAAACTAGGGATTTCAAGGATAGAATCTAAAGGAAGGCAGCATTTGATTTACTCTAAAAAAGAATTGTCAACCCATTACAGCTGAACAAAAACAGAGAGTAGTTGACTGTGTTGTTATGTAGTGGTTTCATGGCACTTCAAATGCTTGTGCAGAGATTCTCATATTGTTTTGACTGGGCAACCTTTAAAGAGAAAGATGAATGAATTTAGTCAGAAAAAAAGTGAGTAAATTCCTAATCAACATCTTACTAATTGTGTAACTTTGAGCAAGTCAATTCATCTCATTGAACCTTTATGAATTGCTTTTAATTTACAAATTTAAGATAATGGAAGTCCCATCTTATTACCATTTTGATTCTCCTTTCCCTAGAGTTTGTGATATTTAGAAGTATTATCAATTCACCTTTCCCTAAGCATCTTGGTATATTTTTCACTTATTCTCTGGGTCTGGTCACTGAACTAGTTTCGCATTCAATCAAATGTCCTCCATCTAGTCTACTTTCTTTTCCATGATTGTATCTTGAAATAATGACTAAATTGCCTTAATCAAATGAGGATGTTCAAATTACCTCGACAAACATACGAAAACACATGGTATGTGACATGTTAGATAAAGCGTAAGAAGAAAGAAACAAAAAGTCCATGATTTCAAGAAGCTAACATTCTCATGGGGAATAAAACATACACATAGATAGGTATATAAAAAATATGCTGTTCCAGGATTTCTTTGAGAATTCTATCAGAAAAATAAATGAATTTAACATTTTAAGATTTTTTTTATGTACCCATTGATGATACCTTATCACTACTTTAGTTTCTAAAAGCTCAGAGGCAAAACTGTAATATTACAGTCTATTAATTACCAAGAATTAAAGTTAATTTCACTTGTTTATTGTTCTAATATTCAATTCACTGCTTTTAAAAACTATTTTTAACATGATGGAATTTTTTTCCTAATCTTATGATATTTTTTTCATAATTGACCCATGTCACAGATCTCTAGACGCAAAATTATTCTTGCTTTCTTACATCTTTACTGTCTATACTATACTGGCAACTTTGACATTTGTGCTTCCATTTCAGTCTACATTTCATCCCTTGCTCCTGTTATATAACTTACCGGACTCTGGACTCTACTTGGATTTTTAGTATTCATTCACCCTCTTTTATTCTAACATTCTGAGTAGGGGTATTTTTTTGATAGGGTCTTTGATTTCTGCCAGCAGATACCTCTGTTCAAGTCATACTACTAATTCCTTGACTCTCTTGGTCTGTCCAGTCTTATTACTTGACATTCTCTACTACTGACTTTTATGTTCTCATATGGAATGACAATTATCCTGCTCCCCAAAAGCAATGAAAGAACAAAACGTTTTTCAGTAACCTTGAAATTTCATACAAGAGACTGTGAGATGTGTTATAAGAAAAACAAATTATATGGAGGCCAAATCAAGAAAAGAAAACATAGTAAAAAAATAATTGGACCACCTGCAAGATATGATTGGACAAAGAATCTTGATACAATAAAAAAAGAAACAAATAAATTTCTTTTGAAATATTCTAATAAGAAAGGAATGAAGAAATAGAAAAAAATCATTTATCACTACCTTAAAGAGATCCTGAGAGGAAAACCTACAGGAATATCATAGCCAAATTCTCAAACACCCTGTTTAAGGAGAATATAGTATGAGCAACAAGAAAACTAAAAAAATTTTAAAATGATGGAGTCACAGTTAGAATTCCACAAGATCTAGCAGCAGGTAGACTAAAAGACCACAAGACTTAGAACGTTAAATATTGAAGAGTAAATGAACTAGGGTTATTGCTGAAAATATTATATAACACCAGCAAAGATAAGTATGATCTTGAATTGAAAAAAAAGGTATATTCAAGGAATTGACAGACTTTCAGGATTTTACTGCAAAAAGACCAGAATTTAATAGAAAACATACAAGATGCAAGGAAAATGTAAGATAAACACCAAAAAATAATTACAAGGGACCCAGTGAGGACAAATTATTTCCTTTTTATATGTAGAAACATAAATCATATGTCAAAGACTATCATTAGTAATTGGGTAGTTCCAGAGAAAAGGTGAGGGAGAACTGAGAATATTGCAATTCTAAAAAAGCAAAATAATGTAGGAAAAAGTAAAAAGAGTAATTATTGTATACAGATGAGGTGCAAGAGGAAGAACTTAGAGAAATTAGAGGGAGGAGGAGGGCAGGTAGTTCTGGAACCATACTATCATTGGGAATGGGTTCAAAAGGGGAAGATAAACATATATCTACAAGGGTATAAAGGTCTTCTCAATTCTGAAAAAATTAAGAGGGTAAGGGGATAGGGATTGAGAAAAAACATAAAGGAGGGATGCTTGAAGGGGAGATAGGTTATAGAGTAGGAGGGCAAGGTGGTAGATAGAAGTAGAGGAGTGAGGAGGGTGTAAGAATAGGGTGTAAAGGATAGTTAGGAAAATAGGAAGGACAAAAATATACAAGTAATTATAATTTAGGACATGAATGGGATGAATTGACCTATAAAATGGAAACTGATAACAAATTAAACATTTGAATTGAACAATATATTACCTTCAGAAAATGCTATAAAAATGTGAGATACACACAAAAAAATTAAATAAAGATCAGAAATATAATTTATTATTATTTTAAAAAGTAGAGATAGTAATCATAATCTCAGACAAAGTTAAAGTAAAAATCAGATTTAGTCAAAAGAGAAGAATGAGGAAACTACACTGTGTCACCATCCTGATGAATAGTTTTAGGCCACATAAAATAACTAGACAGATAAAAAAATCAACAACATGTCTGCTAAAATAGTCAAGGAGCTACATGACTATTAGCACAAAACACCTTTTTATACAAACAAAATTAGATCTAAATAATTGCAGTAACATTTATTGTGCATGGGTAGATTAAGCTAATATAAAAATGAACTAATATGTGTATGTAATGCCACTCCATTAAATTACTAAAAACATTATCTTACCGAGTCAGAAAAAAATAACAACAGGGTCCATTTGGAAGAGCAGAGGGTCAGAAGCTTCAAGTAAACCAGGGGAAAAGATGTGGAGGAAATAGATTCAGTACTATCAGACATTAAGCTATACTATAAGATGAGAGCAGTGTTGAAGTCTAAAATGGATTATTTTGATAATTAAAAAAAATTCCTGCATTAATAAAACCTATGTAGCTAAGAAGAGAGGGCATGCAGAAAATTGGGGAGGGAAAACTCTCATAGACCATCTCCCAGATTGAATATGATTGGTTTGGAATATTGTTGTGCTGTAGGAAATGATGAGCTGGTGAATTTAGGAAAATATGGAAAGATTTGGAGTTATGAAGGAAGATGCTAATCCACATTCAGAGAAACAGAGAACAAGTGGAAATAAGCATAATATGGTCTTAAGCATATGCATTTGAGTGTATGTGTATATTTGTGTACATGAATATGTGTATGTGCACGTGTGTGTGTGTATTCATGTATTCATTATATCCTTCTGGGGAAAAAGAGAAAAAAAAATAAAAAGTGCAAAGTAGAGGACAAAATAACATACACAAGGAAGCAAAGAATAGATGGACAGCTTTGAAATAATGTGTAGTATTCATTACATAGGTTTTTCTTGAAATTAGAATTTGCTGCTTTATATTGAATGCTCTTTTATGTTCTGCTTCATACATAGCAAGGTTTTCCCCCCTTTTCTATTTAAGTTTAAAATAAATTAAAAACCAAAATATCAGCTCTTCTCCATTAGACTTGGACCTCTAGTGGACCTCTTGGACCTCCAGAGTCATGGGGCACAGATATAACAACTTTTCTCTTAACATATGAAAACATATAGCTAGATCCCTGGTGATAAAAAGAAAAAGAATTGTCCCCTCAAATTAAAATTTGTCCATTGCCAAAATTTTGAGAAAGTACACACACACATAAGCATACACACACACTCATCCAAGTGCTACTTGTTAAAGCATAATTTAAATTTTCAAATCAATTCCATGTGTTAAAACATTGGAATGAAGGGGCCACATTGCTCAGCACTTGAGGTCTTATGGTCTTGTCCCTATTGCTTGAAATTTCTAACGTGAAACCTGAAGTGTCCCAGAATATTTTGAGCACAAAGAAGCAATGCAGCTGGGTTTTTGAAACATGAAAAAGATCTTGTCATCTAGTAGTTTATGTTCCAGACATTTTAGAAAGCTTGCACATCCTCAGGCTTTAAGCCCCAGAGGAAAACAAAACTGAAGCACAAACAAACAACAACTGTCTCCAGGTGTGGAATTACAGGATTCATGGCATTATTTGGGGCTTGAGGAATTTAACACAAAACAGCATGTATGTAAGTGTGTTGGGGTATGTATTTATGTGCATAAACTGGGGAGAAGGGGATATTTTTCATGAGTATCTATATTTCATATACAAGTACTTATGTCAGAAGAATTAGGAAAATGGTCAACTTGCAGCTAAATCCACAGAGAAATATGATTTGTCAGTACTATCATAAAAATCAGAAGCAGTAGCAAAATGAAATGTGAAAATGCTCATGATATGAGGACAGAACAAGGAAAAACTGGGATTGTTTGAACTAAAGGAGGAAAGACTTTTATATTTTTATTTGATTTATTATATTGCTGACAGTTCACAATACTGTCATCTCTCCACCACCCCTTCCCCCCTAAAAATAATCTTTCATTGTAACTATGAAGTACAGGGAAGTCAAAACAAGTCAACACATTGACCATGTTTTGCAGTGTATGCCTTACTCCAAACCTGTAGACTGCCATTCCTTTACCAAGGTAGTGTTTTATATAGTATTGATATTTTATCGTCAGTCACCTGGCTTCAAAAGTGCAACAGCATATTGTAGTACCTTTTGGTTCTACCTGCCTCAGTCGGCATGAGTTCATACAAATATTTCTCAAGTTCTTTAAATTTAACATATTTTTAATTTTTTTTTCACTTGTGAGAGAATATTTGCTTACATAAATGTTTTCTTTCCCTCTCCAAAACATTAAATGACAATTGCTTTCCTTTACATATGAAAATCATATTACCTAGGTTCCACCGGAAAACTATCCTAGAACTTACCTGTCAAAAGTGCTTCACCTAATCTTTGTGTTCATGGTCATATTTTTTAAATGATTAATTAGAATTCAAGATAGAGTCTGATGGTATGAAACAGAGCAGATTATGAAAAGTTGTTTTCTGGAGATTAAATCTTTTAACTTAGTTTGCTTGTTAAACTTGGAACAATAATGCCAACTACCTTAATTCCACAAGAGAATTAGTTTATGGTTTATTCCAGTCTTCCCCCTCCTGCTCACTCAATAGTATTGTAGTCTTGGAATATATCTAATTTGAATATTATGGTTAAATAGTTTTTTTCAGAAGTACCCATCTTTAAATCTATAGATATAATGGATAGGTATTTATTTTAAATAATGGGTAAATTTCCAAATTTAGGTTTAACCTGGATAAAATTCCACTGCTAAACAAGGAAGGTAGAGATAGAATGTTGATGGTTGCAATGATTTTCTCACTTAAGGGTATTAATTTGTTTCAGAGCGTGGGGAGAGAGAGGATGCAGTGAATAGAGAACCTGCCCTAGAGTCAAGGGGACCTGAGTTTAAATTTGACCTCAGATGCTGACACTTACTAGCTGTGTGACCCTGGACAAGAAACTTAACCCTGATTTGCCTCACCAAAAAATAAATATGTGAACATTAGATTAAGGACTTTAAATTTCCAGGATAGATGATAGAACATGATATCAATATTTCTACAAATTACATTGACCAACGATCATTTATCTACTTGCCTATGAACCTTAGAAATCTTACCTGTATGTCTGACTAAACCTGAAGCATTAGTAGGGTTGAGAACAAGAGGAGCAAATGTATGTAGAAGCTTCTGCATGTTGGGAAAACATTTAAAATTTTACCAAGAAAGTCAATAAATAAGTTAAGAGGCAGCATGGTATAGTGGAGAAAGAGTTGATCTTGATGTCAAGAAGATGTAGTTTTCAACTGGAGCTGATACATCTTTTATAAGAACCTCTCAGTACTCCAGACCACTGGGTGACAATCTACCTTGGTAGAGAGTTTCTTCCTCTCTAGATATTGTCCAATGAAATAAAATGTTCAGTTTAGAAAAAAACACCCACTAAAATTAGGTGTTTTGATAAATAATATGATAAAATTTTAACTCTTTAATGTCTGAGGGTCAGATATTTTGTTGCCTTCTTTTCCTTGATTTCTGTATTTCATATCATTAGCAGGCACAAGTTAAGCCTTCAACCTTCTGCTTCAGGTAAAATTATGCTAAATACATGTCTATTCATTTTTGCATTCACTACATTTACTCTTAAATTTATCTATTCGCTGTTAACACCTAAATCCCATAAAACAGTTAAAATGAACCATACAACTGTTTTCTTCTGCGATGATATTTATTGAGTGAAATTGCCCTGATATAATAGTTTATTTCAGTGCTTCTCCAAGGGCATGTAAAATATTTTCCTCCTTTAAACTTTCTCTATATGTTACTCTCAAAGAATTGTAAGGCATTGAACACCATGGTTATTTCCTCTATCCTATTTTTTTTTTCATGAGATGTCTCTACTCAATATATAGTCCTGAATTTAGAGGTCCTGATTACCAGGGTTTCTCTTTTAGAACCATAATCAATGTTTATCTCTCAGGGATGAAACTGATCCTCTACTTTCCTCCATCTTTCATTCTCAAGTTTTTTTGAGCCCCTCATAAAACCTTCGCTTGGGTTGCTACAAAACTGAACTTCTCTTATGGTGGTAGAATTATGAAATATCCTAGCCTACTCTGTGGCAGGTTGATTATATATACCTACCACAGAGTAGAATCAGATAAATTGATCTAGAATATCTATATCTATATCTAAAAATGACAAGCCTACCACAGAGTAGATTCAGAGAAGTTAGACTAGAAAATCTCACAATTCTATCACCTAGTAAAAGGTATAGAAATATTTATCTGTCCGTCTCTCTCTCTCTCTCTCTCTCTGTATATATATATATATATATATATATATATATATATATATATGTATGTATGTATACATATGTGTACATATATGAATATGTGTATATATACGTATGGATGTGTATGTTTATATGTATACAGATACCTTATTTGTATGTGTGTAAGCATCTGTCTATATGGGCTGGCAGGTGGCATAGAAGATGGAGTGCCAGGAAAACTGAATTGAAATCTCTTCACAAAGACTAGCTATGTGATCCTAGTCAAGTCAATTAATGGTGTTAGCCTCCTTTTCCTTATCTGTAAAATGAGTTGAAGAAGGAAATGAAAAATCACTTCAGTTGCTAAGGAAATCCCAATTGGGGTCATGAAGAGTCATACACAACTGAAGTAACTGAACAAAATAACAATATATCTGCTATTTTTATAACATCTGTTTATATTTATGTCTATATAGTTATAGCATCTCTAGCTCTCTAATTTGTTATATACATATGAATATATTTATATTTATGGGGATATGTGTATATGCATATATGTGCATGTACTCACAAAACAACACACATGCACATCTCCTGGACTAATGATTCCTTCCCAATAGGCATGACTTTGGTTCAACACACCAAGCAAACAAGATCACCAATATTCATTTTACCTTTAAGACATCTTTATATTCACCATTCTATTTAAAAATTCATAGCCTTAACTTAAATAAAATAAACATTTATCAAATGCCTAGTATGCCTAGTATGTGCCAGTAACTGTGCTAAATCCTGGGATACCATTAAGAAAAGAGACAATCCCTATTCTCAAGGAGGTTACAATGTAAAGAGGGGAGACAACTAAGAGGAAAGCAGAAGGGGAAGTGACAGAACACCAGGAGGCACCTGCCTGAGGGGAATTTCATTCTGTAGAATTGAAACCAGGCAGGGACAAAGTGGGGTAAGCAGAGAATGAAAATTTCTGCCTTTTTTAAAGGAAGGCAATGGAAGGATCTTATTTGCTATTCCATAGCAGCCATACTCACATTGCTTTAATAAAGAGGCCTAAGGTTCAGGCTAACAATCTGAGTTCAACAAATTGTCTGCTCCCAAGTATTACCTGAACCATGGTTTCCAAATTCTTATCAGATTCACTTAACTTTGAATTATTAGATGAGAGACTAGTTCCCTCACTACGTTGAATTTTGGTATCCCATAGTTACTTTGGCAACAGATCTGATGTGGCTTTCAGTTTATGCTTCCTTAGATGGGCACTGATTCTTCTCATCCAAATGAGTTTTATCCTTCACACCCAGAGAATTTCCTAATAACTGGCACATGTTGATCCTTGGTCTGGGCCTAGTGCCAATCTCTTGACATCAGGCAGTAGGGAAAATGTTTGCTAAAGGGCCATTCCCAGAACTTCTCAAAATCTGCTATATAATTGATCCACACTTTGCTTAAAAGGTACAGATTTTAGCTTCTAGGAGCTAAATATAATTTTAAACAATAGAAATAATTACTTAATAACTAGCATTTATATAAGATATGCCAAATGGTTTAAAACTATTATCTCTTTTTATCTTATAGGTACTATTACTTTCCTCACTTTACAAGAGGAGAATGAAATAGCAATTCAAGGACTTGTCCAGAGCTATACAGCTAGTAACATTTTTTGGTGATGAATTGAAGTGAGGACTTCCTAACACCAAATCTAAACACCTTGCCAACTACATGAAGCTCATTTTGTTCAACTTATAGTTCTTTACTCAACAGAATCTTTAAGCTTACTTCTACTTTAAGTTCTTTACTCATTCACAGTCTCAGATTTTAAACATAGCATACTCCAAGTGAGCTAGATAAAGAGAGGGAATGTTATGCCCTGAAAAGAAAGCTTACTCCTCAGTTAGGAACAGTCAACACCCAAGGCCCTACTTGTGACACACACTGGCATTCTTATATTAGAAAAGTCTTTCTGCACAGCAACGACCACAGTGTGCGAGAGTTTTTTCTGCTAGACTTGGAACTTTGACACAAGAACTTACTGAAAAAAAAATTCCCATTGTCGATTTTCTAAGGCAAAATGCCTTTCACACTCAGAGAAAGAAATATGGAAGTCATTCGCAGAATGTAGCAGATCATGTTTGTGTGTGGGGGGGTTTTTAGTGTATTATGTTTTGATTTGTTATATGATTTCTTCCACTTATGT
>JAQQSK010008261.1:0-13584 GCA_028658325.1 Potorous gilbertii
CATTCTAATTTGAGGGAACTATTTTCTTCAGTGAGCTTTTGAACTTCTTTTTCCACTTGACTAATTCTGCTTTTGAAAGCATTCTTTTCCTCCTTGGCTTTTTGAACCTCTTTTGCCAATTGAGTTAGCCTATTTTTCAAGGTGTTATTTTCTTCAGCATTTTTTTGGGTCTCCTTTATTAAGGTATTGTTCTGTTTTTCATGCTTTTCTTGCATCTCTCTCATTTATCTTCCCAGTTTTTCCTCCACCTGTCTAACTTGATTTTCAAAATTCTTTTTGAGCTCTTCCATGGCCTGAACCCATTGGATATCTGTTTCAGATGTTTGGGATACAGATGCCTTGACTTCTCTGTCTTTATCTGATGGTAAGCATTGTTCTTCCTCATCAGAAAGGAAAGGAGGACTCATCTGTTCACCAAGAAAGTAACCTTCTATGGTCTTATTTTTTTTCCCTTTTCTGGGCATTTTCCCAGTCAGTTACTTGACTTCTGAGATTCCTTTCCACCCCCGCCTAGAACCGCCCAGCTACTGCTTGGGGTCTGAGATTCAAATGCTGCTCCCCAGCCTCAGGGCTTTCAGTGGTGGGTGGGGCTGCTATTCAATGTGAGCTTAAGTTCTGGTGCTCAGGTTGGGGCAGGGCTGCCTCCCAGACTCCATTTCCTCAGTGGGTTTATGTGGAGACCTTCAGTAGTGGATCTGAGGTCCTGCCTGCTCCGGGAGCCCCTGGCTACCACTGCCTCTGCTGCTGCCTCCCAAGGGGTCCTGAGTTATGGAGATACCCCGCTCCGCTCTCGGCCAGCCCAGAAGTCTCTCTCACTGACCTGTAGCACCTGTGGGTGGAGGGACCTTTGTCGCTGCCAGAGATTCAGTCCCTGCCTGCTTGGATCTGCTCTTCTCAGGGCCACACAGCCAACGTAGGGCTGGGTTCTGCTCTCATCCTGTGCACGGTGGACCTTTGGTGAGGGTTTTTCAGATCTTTCTGGAACAGAAATCTCCTCCACTCCATTGTTCTGTGGCTTCCACTGCTCCAGAATTTGTTAGGAGTTCTTCTTTACAGATATTTTATAGGCTGTGGTTTCGGAGCTAGCATATATGTATCTTTCTACTCTGCCATCTTGGCTTCTCCCCTGGTGGCCAGTATATCAAGGACAAAATGTAAGCTGTCTCAAATTCTGTCATGGACTCCTTGATTTAGGGATATAGGTTATCTGGGTTAGCTCTATAATTTGAACATGAGGAAACTGAGGTAAGTCAAGTGACTTACTCAGTATCTCATGATCAGTCAGTGACAGATCTGCGATTTGACCGATGGTCCTTTGATCTCAAATCAAGTGCTCTTTTCAGTATAACAAATTGGATAAAATGACCTTCTTGGCCCCTTCTAACACTGAATATATGGATCCTATCATATTCATCATAATTTAAATCTTATTTTGTTATATTATTGACATGTAGTTTTAAAAATCACCTATCTTATTAGGTTGTTGGGGAGAAAGTGCTTTGTAAGCCTTAAAGCTAAGGAAATATGAACTAACGGCTCATATTTATATAACAATATAACATAACATCTCATGGCCCGCTAGAAAGCGCAGTGGTTAGAGTGCCAGACCTGGAGTCAGGAAGACTCCATTTTCTGAGCTTAAATCTGGCCTCGGACACTTACTAACTGTGTGACCCTGGGCAAGTCACTTAATCCTGTTTGCATAGTTTCCTCATTTGTAAAATGAGCTGGAGAAGAAAATGGCAAATCACTCCGGTATCTCTGCCAAGAAAAGTCCAAATGGGGTCACAAAGAGTTGGACACAGCTAATCAACAAAGCAACAAGTCATTGTTTCTATTAATAATAGAATTTGTTCGATAAGCTAGTTGGACTAGTTAAAAATCTTAATGTTAAGTGCCTCCTACAGGTAAAGCCCCAGGCTAGGCACTGGACCAGATGATCTCTTAGGGTTTCTTCCAGCTCTGACACATCTGACTCTGTCTTTATATTAGCTGAGCTTTTTTGTTAGCTGTAATCTGGATAGGATTTCTCAAAATGGAATTACAGGTATTTTCTAAGTCATGATAATGCTTTATGAAATATTCACAGAACATCAGGGGTTGCATAAATCTGGAACAAAGATAAATTTTCCATTCTCCCCTTTATTTGAAAGTGTATGTCATTCTGTATTCTGGAATCTTTGCTGGTAAATAGATGTCAGTTCCCACCCCCATCCCCCTCATTCTCCCTCCCTCTCCCTCCTCCCCTCTCTCTCCCTATCCCTCTCCTACTCCCTCCCTCTCCCTCCCTCCTTCCCTCCCTGTCTGTGTCTCTCTCTCTCTCTCCTCAACCCCTTCTCTCAATAGCCCTGGTTCAAATCCCATTTCCCATATGTTAGCTGTTACAATGGATGTCACTTAATTTCTTAGTGTCCCAGGCCACTTACTAAGACCATAAGGTACAGTCAAGTTGCTGGTATGCCCTGGAGGTGCCCATTGTGATGAAATTGACAGTCCGAACGTGCACTTTTGTGTGTGTATGTTGGCATAAATTATAATCAATATAATAATCATTCATTCAAATTCAAGGTACTATTAAAAAGATTTATACATAAATATAAAGAATCAATGTAAATTTGATTTTCTTTAAAGCATAGCTAAAAAGCAAAAAGGTTGAGAAAGCCATATGTATATATAACCATATACATAGGATGCATCTATACATATATACACACATACACATATACATACACACATATTATGCACAAATACACATATCAGGCATCTTTTAATAGTGCATTTTCTCTTTCTCACATTCAAAGAAAACCAATCTCACATCAGTCTTTTATAGTTAAAGATTTCTTTTTATTGCTACCTTGAATTCGAACTAATGATTATAATCTTTTACTTTGTCCTGGCCGCGGTGTAATCTGTGTTAAGTGTATTCAGGATGATATTACCAAAGACGAAAATGTCAGCTTTCTTATATTTGATGTTCAGCATTTTGCCTCTTCATATGACATTTGAAATGATTTTATATATTGCTTCAAAGAATACCTTTACATACCCACTGCTCCTGAGTATAAATTTAACATTTCTAATCACCCAATTCAGCTTTCAGAGGTACCTGCTCCCTTCAAGGCTTTTTTTTCCTTTACCTTTGCAGGGATATTTTCTGTAATTACTCTTGGCAATACTTAAGCTTCATTCATTCAGCTATGGATTTCAGTTAGTGGTATACTGGTAAATGTTGTTTAACAACCAATTCTCTGAAAAAATTTTTTACACAGGACATACTTTAAGTTTATTCTACATGTTATATAACATTTTCTCCATCACTTTCTTAAGTCTAGAAAATCAACAGCAACAAAATAAATCAGCCCCTGATTTGTAGCATTTGCCGATTTCCCAGGTGTAAATGCTCCCACTGAAAATTTATCATTCGGCTCTCATGAGCTGGGAAGAGTTGGCAACAGTACTTACCCCCTATTTGAGGGCGTAATATCATCAAGGCATTGTGTGAAGCTCTGTGCAGGATTCAAAATCACACACGATGAGGTCACCATCCTCAAGGAATTACATACACTGCAAGGCAACATGTGATAAATGCTGTGTGAGTGAGTGGCACAAAGGAAGCTTTTTAGGGAGGTAACAAAGGGAGATACTGCTCCCAATGGAAGATAACATCATAGAAGATTGGGCATTTAAAATGGATCCTGAAGAATCAGAAAGATTGTACTAGGCAAAGATGAACACAAAAGGAGTGTCAGGTAGAAGAAATGCTATAAACCAAAGTATGGAGGTGGCAAGAATAAAAAAAGAAATCAAAACCAAAAACCAGTTTGTGTTGTGGGGACAGTGGCTGAGACAGAGGGATCATATACGGGAGCAATGAAAAATAAGACTGTCAAGATAGGACAGGTTGCGAAGGGTCTTTGAATGCCAAAGGTTAGACTTTATTTCATAGTTATTGTGGGACAATAGACATTTTTCAACAGGTCAATTTAACTATATTTTCAAATCCATTTACACAATCTATCCTCTTCTTTAAAGCAGAGAAGGTCAAAGATTAAACAAGCCAAGCCTAAAAGAAGCTGGGCAAACAGATCATGACACAGTCACTGTGTGTTGGTTGCTATGAATCTTCAGAGTCAATACGGCTTGCTGCATGATGGATACAGATTTAGTGACCTGCATTCATCATGAGGACTTGAAATGAAATGCGTAGGTGCCTTTAGCTGGACTCTAGTCAGTGTCATTTTCTTCTACTTTGCAGATGTTCTCTTTGATGTCCTTGAATTTTGAATTAATTGTCTTTGTAAGGATGCTTGGTATTTTGAGCATGCTATATAGCCCTTTAAAGAAATTCTAGCTTGATTGAAAATGTTATCAGTGTAGTCAGTGAGAGTAACTTCTCTACAGAAAATAAAAGTTAATCCAGGCAATAAGGAATTGTTTTTTTGTTTGTCAAATAGAGTGAAAATAGGTAAGGGATACTTACCCACCTAAAAGTAACATATTTGAAAGTTGTAACTCTCATTCAAATCACTGATTATGCATCGGAATGTGGAAAAGCAGCTAAGCTTCCAACTCTGTGATGTGTATGTAGGGCTCACTGACCTTAGAAAAATTTGGAAAGTAGGAAAAAAATCATTTTAGTACCCTTCATTTTATTTTTAACACCTTTTTTTTTAAAAAAAATTAATGCCTTCTGTTTTTTTATGCCAGAATTATTTCCTGCTATTTACTCCTCACCCCCTTCCCATATGCAACCCTTCTTTGTTAAAAAAGGGAAACAGTTTAGCAAAACTTAATTATATGAAGACTTTGTCTGACATTGGGTGCAGTGTTACATATGTAACCCTCCCTCTCTGCTCTACCCCTTCCCCAACTCAACACACACACACAGACACACACACACACACATGCACACACCTACACATATGCATTCTCTTTGTCTAGATATTCTCAGAAATGAGTGTCCATTACATTAATTCAGGGGTTTTTAAATTTTTTGTCTCATGGAACTCTTTGGCAATCTGATGAAGATGAGGTAGAAAGAGGATTTCAGCTAGAATTTTAAGAAAGGCAGGGAAGCCTGGAGACAGAAATGAGGAGGAAGAGCATCTCAAGTGTGAGGGAGAGACAGTGAAAATGCACCAAGACCTAAAGAGCCCAGAAAGGACCTTAGTCAAAAAACATCTGGATTATCTACCAAACATATCTTATGAAGAAGAATGATGGATGGTTGTGACCAGCATTATCTCAAAACATAGAGAGAAGCAGTGGAAAATAAAATTAGCTTTAATGGGAAAGTTTAAAGAAAGTCTGACAAGCTGTCCAATGAATCAAAATTATTCCAAAGGCATATTCAAAGATGGAAATGGAAGAACTACAAACAGTAGAAAAATGGAACAGATATGAAAAAAATTAGCTGAATTTTTTCATCAAGAATGGTAGCACAATTGTACTTGTACCCTAAGATCCTAATTCCAGATGTGCTTCTTGAAGAGATAGAAATGTCACTGAAGAGAAACAAGGATGTGGAAAATGGACTGGACCAAGCCTATATAGAAGAGATCCATGTTTGAGTCAACACAATTGTGAAGGCATTGAGAGACTAATACACAAGGGATTGGAAGGAGAGCACAATAACAAAGACATGGAAAAATCTCAGGCCTTATTAATACTTGAACAAGTGATCTAGAGGACATCAGGAAATATCACCCTATCTGTCTCTGGTCTAGGGATATGCTGGAGCCAGCTCTAACTGCTGACTGGATACACTGGAGCCAGCTCTAACTGCTGACTGGATATGCTGGAGCCAGCTCTAACTGCTGACTGTTAAAGTGACGATTGTTAAATTTTTAGCGTGAGCATTTACACCTCACAAATAAGTAACAACTGCGTAAGACCCGAGGCTTGATTTGTTTTTTGTTGATTGTCCAAATCTGATGATAATTTCATTCTGAGCTCAAGGAATCTTTATAGAACAGTACAGAAGTATGCTTGTAAATGTTTAACAACCAGGATCTCCAGGGGGGAAAATTATGCACACATACTTTTAGGTTTAATTTATAAATTATTAACACATTTAAAAAGTTTAGACAACTAACAACCTCACACAAAAAAAAACTTCCCATTAAAACAAAGACTTTTTTTTTTTTTACCAGGGTTGCTCTATGGCAACAAGAATGAAACACCACTGATTTCAAAGAATTGTAAATGAATATCAGAGGGCAATATAGGAGCACATGGCAGATGTGAGCAGTCTATGACATATTTGGTAAACAATGAGAAACTATGAAAAATGAGAATAAAAGATATTATAAGCAAATTATATAATGGGAAAAAAATATGGGCTAACCATGTGGTCTAGTGATCCACTGGTACCCTCAAAAAGGCAGGAGAAAGCAAGGAAGATTACCAACTCAATGAGTCAAGCCCCTAGATCTAACCTGGGAGGCTATGGATAAAGATAGCACTGTATGAACTGGTGTGGATGGGTTGTAATCTGTATTATAGGAGGGAACTTCCAAACTGATGAGATCACATTTTCATTTGAGGACTTGAGTATTTGAGGATTAATATTTAACTTACCACTTTTGTATTATCCTTCCAGCTAGATTATACCAATTCCTTAGGGATGGAGGGGGGTATACAATTACTATTCTCTTTTGCATCCCACAACCATGCCTTGAATATAGTAGAAAACAGGAAAATAGTTTTTGAATTAAATTTGTGATTGCAGAAGAGAAGTGAGAATACAGTCAAATGAATGGAGTTCCATTTTAGTTTTGCCAATGAGCTGGGAACCAGAGGCATCCTTAAAAGAAGAATTTAGTGGGAAGTTCAACAGGGTCACAGAGGCTTTGAATAAGACTATATATTTAAATATGAGATGTTGGTGGAGGAATTCAGGGGAAAATATGAAGAAGGCAAGCTTAGGTATAAATGCTGGCCTATACAACTTAGGCCCACAAGCCACACAGTTCTAGAAAACATAAAAAGAAGTTAGGTGCCAGTATAGGACAAAAAGTGGACAATCCAAGCTTTATCTACCGCAGAAATTCAACCTTTTGGGGTCATAGACCTTTTGATAGTCTTGGGAAGTCTATGTACCTCTTTCCTAGAGTGTTTGTTGCCTACAATCATAATTGAAGCAAATGTCTAATTTCAATTAGTAGTTAGTGAAAATAATGATATAATCATTTCCCATCAAAGTTCATCCATCCCCTGAAATCTATTTATTGATTCTAATGAGGGGTGGGGAGAGTCCTGGGTTAAGGATCCCCAACAGAAAGAAGAACCTGCTATATCAATGTTTTATTGAACACTCGTCAAGGCAGTCATCAGGGTTCATTATGCAAAGGTTGAATTAGGGCTTCCAAGGAGTGATGTAATCAAGATTTCAGAGTTTGAATGTAGCTGCTATCACAACAATTTAAGAAGGCCTAAAGCCTCTTGGAACAAAGATTAGAAAAAAGGAGAAAAAAATGTGGCTCTATACACCGACACTTCAGTTGAATCAGACAGGGTATGCAATATTCCATACCCACAGTCCCCCACCTTTGGAAAGAAGAGAGGTGAATTTTCTCAACTCTCCACTGGGGCCACACTTGGTCATTATAGTTATACAATATTGTTTCTCTTTTTTTTTTCTTTCCATTGCAAGTGCTATTTTAAAAATTAGTACCTTGAGTCCCAGAAAAGTAGAGCTACTTTCCTATAAAACCTAATGTTATAACCAGGGAATGAATTAGATGTCATAAAAAAGCTGTTTCTCACCCCCTGTTGTTATTGTAGAAGGGCTGTAGAAATCTTATAACTTAAGCTATCAAGAAGGGGGAAAAAGATGTATTTCTTTTATAGCTGTAAGGCTGGCTTGGTTATAATTAAAGGACACCTGTGAGACACAGTCCAAATGTCAAGCTGGCTAATGAAATATGGATCTGAGGCTTTTATACATTCTGTACATTCTGCTTTCGGTTTTTCATAATCATACTTTGTTCATACTTATTTAGACCTTTTCATTTGTGAATCTCAAGGCATTGTATTGATATTAGGATAATACCCGCGAGAACATGGAATTGAGAGTTTCATTTGGGTGGTAGATACAACCAGCCCCTCCTTTTCTTCAACAATTCAGCCTGGAGGAAATGCATGTTTTCCAAGCAAGTGAAGTTGAGTGGCTAAGAGAAGGAAATTTAAAGCAATAATATCAAATTTTACCTGTTGCTACCTTGAAGCTAGCTCTAGTAGGCTGTACCTGAAAGTGATCCCTTGTTGGTGGGGAAGCATTTTCCTTTCTACTCAGGACACATGAATAGTTTTTAATGTGCAAGTAGCACTAGTTAGCTCACCCTGCAGAAATGACTAATTTGATTTAGAAATGTTGACAGTTAGTTCGAATGTAGCCTGTGTGTACTCTGGGGATTATGATCCCAGTGGGCACTTGGACCATCAAGTCAGCTCCCCAAAGTAAGGTTAGCTACTCTCCTCCTCGGGATTCTAGGAAATGACTTAAGGGGTTGAGGGTGTCTTTCTCTAGCACAGTTGCAAATGAGTCCACATCTTGTGTACTTCACCAATAGCGCTCACTCAATATCTCCCCCGTTACATGAATTGATATTGACAAAGGGATGTTTACCGCAAATATATTGCAAGAATTAATATATAGAAAAGTCCCAAATTGAAAGCACATTCTCTTCTGCCTCATCAATCCCTGAAGAAAGTGGATACTTGATGAAATGTTGGGAGTAATCAATTCACCCATACTAAGTTTATGTCTGAGGGTGGTGTGGCCAATGGAAGTGTCACACCCTTGCATATAGGACAGGGAGTTCTGGCTGCTCTTTCAGTCACTTTGCTTTCTACTAGGCTGGGTCAAGCTCTCCAGGACTGGTTTCTTACCAGTCTCAGCTGCTGAGGCTGCTGGCAGATTCTGTTATGAACTCCACTCCCTGAATGGTTGGTCTAAGCTTTTAAAGCTCACAAGGTCACGACCTGATCAGTTCTGTTTCTGATCCCGCTCACTTAAGATCAGGAAAGAAAGACACAACAAAGACTAAAGAAACAGTATTACCATGGATTCATGGCCACAAAGAAGCCCAAAGGTTTACGGCATTCCTTTCTCCCCTCCCTGAAAGTCACAAGCTAAGAGAGATTTCATCTTTTGTATGCACACTCAGTTCTGTCTCAGGAATCTATTAAAAGGATTTTGACCGCCAAATAGCAAGGCTTGCACAAGCTCTGAATCAGGAATGGAGCTCTTTGGAAGCATTTGGCAGGAAGCAGGCTTACCAAGCCTCCACCTAGGTTGACCGGCAGAGCTACTGACTACATACGCCACGGACTAGATCCTGTCAGCCAGTATCCACATTACACTAATAACAATTGATCTTCCTAAAACCAAGGTTGACAGATGCAGACTTGAGAGCCACAAAATCAGCTTAGTGGCTTACATTTAGCTAAGTGAGTGCAGATGGTTTATCTTCTCTGGGGTTCATTGTCCCCCATCTCCAAGAAAGCAGGTTCTGCAAGATAGTTTGTCCAGATATAACCACAGAAATATGAGTTTGATCTTTAGGGCCACAGATGTGCTGGAGTCAGTTCATACTGGTTCAAAAGAGCTGATGGTAAAATTTTTAATGTGAACCTTTACAATTCAGAAATCAGAAAACTTACAAAACAGGATTTGATTTATTATTTTGTTGAATATATATACATATATATATACATACATACATACATACATATATATATATATATATATATATATATATATATATATATATACTTAAGAAAGTGATAGAGGAAATGTTAATAATACAGATTAAACTGAAAAGTTGCAATGGATATTTCTTTTTCTCAGAGAACTACTTGTGAAACATTTATCAGCAGAAGTCTATTTACAGCCAATCAGAACCATGCATTGTCATAGTTGGAAAACTCAGTGAACATATTACCTAACCCTTTTATTTTTCACATGAGGAAACTCAGGGAAACTTAGTACCCAAGAGTGGAAGAGACGAGATCATATAATTAGTAACTAGCAAACCCTCAACTCAAAGCAACTGCTTTCCTTAACTGTCCTGCACTGTTCTCATTCTTCTGTAGCTGGTTTTAATGGATTCCTATCTTTAAAGAGATCTAGAAAAGTGACACTGACTCGTACTATCATTCTCTAGACTATGATCTTAGTGATTGTAAGTCACTTCATCATTTTTAGTCCAATGTTGTTGGTCCTTTGTTCTTAAAGAGGACCAGTGACATTATGGGGTGATATCTTGACTTGCATGTACATTGGATTTAAGTGAGGCTGAGTGGTGCAAAATCATCAACCTCACTCTCTCCACCAGAGGCATCAAAGTCCAAGGCAATGGTCAAGAAGACTGGTGATGGCCTGGGATTCAGTGGATGAGCCTGGCCTTTCTAAATTAGAGTCTTTCCCAGCTATATATAAGGGGGATTTTAGTGTGTATAAAGTGGATTTTTGTTATTATTTCTTGGAGTTCAGTTTCCCAGCATTCATAGTCATAGCAATTTATTGTTCCCAGGTATTAGATGTGAGTTCCTACAATTATGGTTCAAAATATTTCTACCATCCTTGCACAGCATTATATAATGGTAAATAATATAAACATCCACCGTGACTGTGCAGTAAGATATCAGGATAAGGTGATGTAAACTTGTGAGGCTATTACTCGCAATGTGCCTTCTTTGTCTGTTGCCCTATGAAGCAGGTGGTCAATGCTCAGTGAATGGACAATCTTAGTGTTGAATGCACAAGCTGGAATGCTGTATGTGCCTTGATCGACCCCCATCAAGGCTTGAGAGGAATCTGCGTTTGCATCGACTGGCTCCCATTGAGACTTGGGGGGACTTTGGGGGATGCAGAAGCTGTGCCTGTCTAGAATGACACCCTTGATACATAGGGGTAGGTGTTCTCCCTGCTCTTTCTTGCTGGCCCCTCCGAGAAGGGTGACTAGGGAATGCTACAGGAGTTTGTACTCCCATTATCAGCAATCCTCTTCTGAGAAAACTAGAGTAGAATAAAGTAAGATTATTAACCCCTTCTTAGTGTCTTTCCTGTCTGACCAGATCAAGAGTGAACCTGTGCTAGCAGCCCTCCTGTGTGCTGTGTTTATCTGTGATACACTCAGATCTCAGTTTGTCTGAGACAATGCCATAGGGCATGAGGGAAAGAGCTCTAGGAATAGCATTCACTGTGGCAAGAATGGAAGGTGATTAGAATTCAGCCCAGCTAGGAGTTAAAGAACTTCAGAGCTGGAAGAAACCTCAGAGGCTACCTGAGGCCAGCCCTTAGCTGAATTAGAATCTTCTCTTTTACAAGCCTTCGCCAAGCAGTCAGTGAACTCACATTTATTAAGTCCCTACTATGCACCAGGCAAGGCATTTAATGCGGGGGCTACAAAGAAAGGCAAAAGACAGTCTCTGGTCTCAAGGAACTCACAAACTTACTGGGGAAGATAACATGAAACAATTAGGCACAAACTATATACAGGAGAAAATGAAGATAACCTAAGGAGGGAAGGCACTAGAATAAAAGGGGATTAGGAAACGCTTCTTACATAAAGTGGGAATTTAACAGAGGCTTGAAGGAAGTCAGGGAAGTCAGAAGGTAGAGATGACGAGGGAGAGCATTCTAGGTATGGGGGCAGATAGGCAAATTCAGTCATGAGATGGAGAGTCTGGGGAGAGGAATAGCAAGGAGGCCGAGAATCACAAAATGCATAGCGTATGTGTAAGGTATAAGAAGTCCTTTGCTTGAAGACCTGCACTGAGGATGAACTCACTACTTCCTTAGACATTCGATCCACTTTAGGAATAAGGTTAGACTTGTCACTGTTATTAGCAAGTCAATCTTTATATCAAGCCAAAACTTGTGTCTTTGCAACTTCTACCAATCTGTCCTACTTTTGACCTGTGGGTCCAAGCATAATAATATTATCTTTCTTCCACAAGATAGCCCAAAGATAATACTGTGCCACCCTTAAGTCTTATCCTTAGGGTCAACATCCCCATTCCTCCAATCAATTTTCAGATGACCTTCCCTTGGATGTCCTCCTGGCACATGATAAAGGCTTAATAAATGCTTTATTTATCTATGTCCAAAAATGTATGTCTCATTCTCCACCTCGAGTCTTCCCCTTCTGTTGGGATATGGGTAGCATGCATTCTTGGGGCCATCTCCAGTCCTCACCAAACCCACATGGTTTTGGAGGAGAGAGTGAAGTTGGTGACTGCACAGCTCTCCCTCACTTAATCCAATTGATTTTCAATTCACAGCATCACCTCCTTGATGCCGTGGTCCTCTTCGAGAATGAAGAACAGACAACAAAAGCAACAAACCCCTATCTTGGACACATTCTAGCATTTACTGCCTTTCCAAAATATGGCATCCAGACTGAAATGCAATAGTCCAGGCACGCTCTTACTAGGGTAGCTGTGAGATGGTCACTTCCCTAGTTCCCATAAGGTAGAACGTTTACTTTCTTAGGATTACTATTTCTGTTCAAAGGGAGTCACCTTATTTTTTTTGTCTGCTAAACCACACATTTGACTCATCTCAAGCTTGCTGTCCACGAAACACCCCAGATCTTTTTAATTTTTTGCTTTCTAACCATATCTCCTCCATCATGTACTTGTAAATTTGAGTTTTTGAACTCAAATGTAAGATTCTATGTCTATAACTATTAAAATTCATTTTATTATATTTACTCAATTTTCTAGTCTGTTGAGACCATTTTCAATACTAACACAGATATCTAATGATTTAGTTAGCTTTGTGTCTTCTGACAATTTTGTGTCTCCTGATATGTTTATCTAAGTCATTGATAAAAATATCATATAAAACAGAGCCAAGGGATCCCTAGTGCCCCCCATTAGAGACTTCCTTTCAACATGACATCAAGCCCTATTGACTACACTTTGCAAGTGATAACTCAACCTACTTTGAACGCTTTTGTCTAACTGACATCTTCAGTAGAAATAGTAAGAAAAACTGTGTAAAACACTTTTCAAAAAATCTAAGTAAGAGTCTTGATTCCAAAAGACTGATGAGGAAGCATTTTTCCCTCCTCTTAATTACTGTAGTTTACTACAAGAGTGGAATGTCACAAAAGTCATCAGATATGGTTAATATTTTGGTTGTTTTTGCTCAATTTTTGTTTCATTTATTTATTTATTATTTTATTTATTTATTATTTATTTTTTTTTATTTCAATACAAATTTATTTATTTAACTTTTTACATTCATTTTCACAAAATTTTGGGTTCAAAATTTTCTCCCCATTTCTCCCCTCCCCCCACCCCAATACACCAAACATTCTAATTTCCCCTATCACCAATCTGCCCTCTCTTCTATCATCCCTCCCTTCTCTTGTCCCCATCTTCTCTTTTGTACTGTAGGGCCAGATAACTTTCTATCCCCATTACCTGTATTTCTTATTTCCTAGTAGCAAGAACAATACTCAACAGTTGTTTCTAAAACTTTGAGTTCCAACTTCTCCCCATCCATTCCCTTTGGGAAGGCAGGCAATTCAATATAGGCCATATCTGTGTAGTTTTGCAAATGACTTC
>JAQQSK010008262.1:0-13584 GCA_028658325.1 Potorous gilbertii
GGAGTGTGCTCAAATGCCAAATACCTGCCACCAAGAGAGCCAAGCAGACTAAGCATCATCAAAAAGATGAGTTTCTTCCTTGCATATGGTCTTTGGGACTCAACTCAAACCCAATAAGAGTTGATGTTTAAATAACTATTTAAGATTTACAGAGTTTTTAAAATTATATATTGTCTCATATGGTAAATGATCCAGACTTTCTCATTCCCCATTTTATGGATAAAGAAACTGACCTTCAAACAGGTTCAATGAAGTGACCATGGTCACAAAGATAGGAGGTATCAAAAGCACCATGTAAAACCAAGCCTTCTGATTCCATGTCCAGTACCATATCCATAATGCCATGTTGCTTCTCTCTACTCAGTTAGAGGCCATTGATTCCAAAGTTTCAATTTTATAGAGAGGGAAACAGAGGCTCAGAAGCATGGCTTCTTTATGGTCACACAATTAGAAAATGTAACCATAGGACTTGAACCCATGTCTTTCTGGATATGAGTCCAGTGCTTTTTCTAATACACTACATTATCAAGGAAAAACGGGAGCCATTGTTCAAATATAAAGAAGTCAAGTCAACAAGTATCTATTAATTTAATTTATTTTGGTGGACACTTATTAGGTGTCTACTATGTTCCAGACACTTCGGAAACAGAAAAGAAGCAAAAGACAGTCCCTATCTTCAAGGAGCTTAAAATCTAATGAAAATACCAGGCATTTGGCTAAGGGTTGGGGACACACAAAAAAAGCAAAAATGTATTCCCTGCCCTCCATGAGCTCACATGGGGGAAGACAATATACAAATAACTATGTACCTAGTTATATAATTTCAAGATGTATACAGTGAACACAGAAGGCAAACTTAGAGGAATGACATTAGCAGTTAGACAAGGATATTGGAAAAAGTCTCTTCAGAAGGTGGAATTTGTGTAGATTCTTGAAAGAAGTCAAGGAAGCCAGGAGGTAAGGAGAGGAAGCCCTTTAGTTATGGGAGACCATCAGTGAAAAGGCATGGAGTTGGCAGATGCATATTATGGGTGAGGAAAAGAAAGGCCAGTGTTGGATTTTAGAGTACATGGAATATAAGAAGACTGAAAAGGTGAGAAGGGGCTAGATTGTAAAGGGGAAAGAAATCAGGAACATTCACTCTGCCCATGGACCCTGCTTTAAGACAAGCAAATATAAGACATTTCACACTTACAAACTGGGCCATTTAAGGGGATTCCTTGCCTCATGGAGAGATTCTCCATGGGGCACTCTTATATTGCAAGCTCCTGTAGGGTAAGTAAATAAGATTCAATTTACACAATTTCAAGGTTACAGATAAATTTTCTGGAACCCACCAACTGTGAAATATGAGGCATATCTCTAATGGCAATAGCTAGGAGAGACAGTGGTTCGTAGAACAACGAAGGTTAAGCTTGAAGTCCCAATACCAAGGCTCAAAGCCTAACTCGGCTACCATTGTTATAATCAGGAAGACAGGGTAATTTATCTGTGAACCAGGAAGGCAGCAGCTGCTGCCAATAACCATGATGAGCACACCATTCCTTTCCTCCCTCTGGAATTGCCTGTGGCAGCCAATCTCTAAAAGCCAAACTATCCCATTGGTCCTGGCTGGTGTCTCTAAACTGATTCTCACCTTGAAAAGTGATCTGAATTGTCATTAAGAAAAGCGAAAGAATCAGGAAGAAACTATATAGTAAAGCAGTGCACATCTGGGGAAACTGATAGCCTACTTTTTTTCACCTAATTTGCATGATTTGCATTCCAGTGTCTGAATTCATTAAACCTATGGCGGGGTTTCATGTTGTGGGCTGTATAAGCTATTAGAGGTTTTAATAAAATAAAATAAACTGGCAGAAAGTTATCCTCCTAGGCTCAGCCCAGGATTGCTTACCTTTAAGAAATTCATTAATTTCAAACATCTCTAAAACTCTTTGGTCATGAAGGCATAATCCAATATTTATTTTATAACATCACTGTGATTAGGGATCGTTTCATTCTTTGGATATCTGTCCCCAGCATCTAATACATAGTAGGCACTTAAGAAATTCTTGTTGAATGATTTGATTTAAAAGGCGTCAAATATGGTGGTGTTGAGGGAACTGTCAGTGCTGTGTAAGAGCGCTTGAGTTCAAATGCTACAATTAATGCTTAGTGAATATAGTGTGTAACCTTGAGCAGGTCCCTTACCCATCCTGGGCTTTAGTTTTCTCGTCTGTAAAATGAGATTAGACTAGATCATCTCTGAGGTCCCTTCCTGCTGTAGGTCTATAAGTCTATTGCTTGGATGGTGATCAGAACCAGCTCAAATCCTATCTTCTTCAAGTATACTTTCCTTTTCAACCCTTCTTTCTTTCTTTTTTTTTTTTAATTTTTGGGGTTAATAACTCACCTAGGGTCTGAGGTCACATTTGAACTTCTCCTAACACCAGGGCTAGTGCACTGTTAACTTTGCCACTTCAATATCCCCATTCCCCACCCTTTCCCCACATAATGCCTTCCCTCTGTGATTACCTCCCATTTACACCATACATATTTTGTTTTCCCCTTTATCTCTTATATTTACATAATTTTTTGCATATTTTCTCTCCTATTAAAATGTAAATTACTTGAGAACAGGGAACCTGCTTTTGTCTTTTTTTTGCATTTCCAGTACCTTACATATAGTAAGCATTTAATAAATGTCTATCACATGACTTGCTGATGATGATGTCAGTGACATCAGTGTTCTGGAAATTTTTTTTTAATTTTTTGGTAGTTCTGTTTCCTTAGATGTACCTATGCCAAAGGTCATGGAAACCTGGCCATTCAGAGTCTGAATTCAGGTGGTCCTGATAGTTACCACTACCATTGTGATACTGGGTAAGTAATTTACCCTCTTTGAGCTTCAGTTTCTTCATCTATAAAATGGGTATATTAACGCAGTGCCCACCCCATAAGGTTGTCCTGAGGGAAAGATCTTCATAAAGTACTGTGTAAATATGAGCAAATATTATTATAGATGTATATTATAGTTATCTTTGTGTTTGGTTTACTTCTTTTAGACTGTAAGCTCTGAGGGCAGAACCCATCTCTGACCTAAGTAGCTTCATGACCTTAGCATCATCTTCCCCAGCAGCTGGCATAGCATTCTGTATACAGTAGCTGCCTAATAAATTTTTGTTAGATGGGTGATTCCCATTAAAGTTTGACTCCAGCTGATCATAGGATCATACATTTAGAGCTGGAACTGATCTTAGAAGACATCAAGTTAAATCCCTTAATATTACAGATGAGGAAACTAAGGCCTGGAACAGTTAGATGGCTTGTCCCAGGTCACAGAGTTAATGAATGTCTGAGGCAGGATTAGAACCTAGGTCTTTCTGACCCTAAGAGTAGTACCATAGGAATACGCTTCAAAATAGAGGAGTATGAATATGGACAGACATAATTGTTCCTTATTCCCATTATCTGTCAACCAACACGTATTTATAGAGCATGCATTCTTATACTTACCAAGAGAACTGAAAGTGAGCTAACACCGCCTCTGATTGTTAACCTTTAACAAGATTCATTTCTCAAAGCATCACAAGGAGCAGTATTTTCTCTGTGTATCAGTAACTGGGAAGATGATCACATGGAAGTCCTTTTTAACTGTAAGAGCTCTTGCTAGAGATCATGTCAGCAAATGAGAGGAATAAAAAACTGAAGATGCAGAAAAAGACACATTTTTGGACATGGCCAATATGGATTTTTTTTTTTGCTTGATAGTGTCTATTTGTTGAAGGGGTTTGTTTTTAGATGGGGCGGAAAGAGAGGAACAAGCAGTTTCAGGATAGGATTTTCCCACCCCACTCCCCAAAATGGGAAAAGAACAGAAGGAAGACCAGAAGGAATCACATGTAAGCAGGACAGCTTTGAAAGTTACATGGTGAATTGATTATACACTTAAAAGGAAAAGCAAGCTGTTCATAGTAGAGATTTGCAGTTTCATGTATAATTCTCTCCTGTTCTAAACTGCATGTGGAGATGCTCATTTTCTTTGATGTTTAAGTTCAGAGTAAAAAGAGAAGGAAACAGGAGGGAAAGGACCCCCTCAAAAGAACAACAGGAAGCCTTAAAGGATCTTATAAGAGCAAAAACGGTGACTTTGTACTTCTGATTCCCTCAGTGTGCACGCAAGTACACATACACACATACATACATATGTATATGCCAAAAGAGAATAGAGCCTCTGTAATATCCTCTGTCACTGGGTAGAATTATAGATTTATAGCCAGAAAAGATATTAGGGTTCTTTTAGTCCAACTTCATAATGTTTTCAGATTGGAAAACCGAGGCAATTATTTCACTAACTCAAGAAGCTAGTGATACAGGAGAAATTCGAATTACTCATCATTCCTCAAACAGAACCCAAGACTTTGTGCATCCTGGACTTGGCTCAAACTATATCCCTGCCCCAATATCTCTGACCACTGGAATTTTAGGCATTCTTCAAAATCTAATGAGGCTTATGAGGTGGCATCATGGAAGGTGTCTCTACCCATTCCCACCAGATCTTCTCCTGTCATACCCAGGGCCATTCAGCGGCCGTGTTTGCCAGAACAAAACAAAACAAAAAAATCGAGTGCTGCCATCCAGAGGTAATGGGATCTCATTCTCATCATCAGATGGACCAACATGATAGCCCTTTATCACAAAAGACAGTGCTTCAGGATTACCCCACTCGAAAATCATGGCAGCAACACACATCTGTGGGGAACGTACAAGAAGGAAACACTGATGGGAACTCACGAGAAATTCAAGCCCTGACAGTTGCTCCTGTCATGTGTGAAGCTTCCTTGGCAAGTCCCTCACTCTCAAGCATAGTCTTAGAATTTCTTCTGCAGAGCTCCTGCTTATCAAGCAGTCAGTCAGTCAATCAGTCAGTCAATCAACTACACTTTTAAAGTCCCCTCTGTAGTCTGAATCTTTGATTATAAATGCTTGGGTTCTATGTGAGGATTTCCCTGGGAAAAGAATAAGGAGGGAATATTGAGAAGATAGCTTGACTGAGAGGAGATTGCTGGATGTCCAGAAGGGACAAATGGACTGAGGACCAACACTGGCATGTACAGCTCTCCTAAATTCCTCACCCACTTCCCCCCACCAAAATTACAAACTTTGTATCCAGCAAAATTAATAGCTTTGGTTCTCTGCAGGGGCTTTCCCCCATGGCGATGGAAAACTTCCAACCTCCACTGGCCCATCTTCTTCAGATTCCTGTTCTCACTCTTACTTCACAAGATGTAAAATTGGAAGGGATCTCAGAAATCATGGCAGCAAGGTGCAATGGAAAGAAGTCTGGATTTAGAGTCAGAAGTTGTTGCTGTTTAGTTGTTTCAGTTGTGTCTGACTCTTGGTGATCCCATCTGGGGTTTCCTGGCAAAGATACTACCATTTCCTTCTCCAGTTCATTTTACAGATGAGAAACTGAAGTGGAGATAAGTGACTTGTCCCAGGTCACCTAGTTAGTAAGTGGTTGAGACAAAATTTGAACTCAGGAAGATGAGTCTTCCTGACTTGAGGTCAGGCACTCTCTCCACGTTCACCTAGAGCTACCCAGTCAGAAGATGTGGCTTGAATTCAGACTCCAGCATTTACTACCTGTGTGACCACTGGCAACTCACCTTCTCTGAAACTCAGTATCCTCATCTGCAAAATGGAGCGAGGGATGGATGTGATTATGCCTAAGGCCCCTTCTGGTCCTAGATCTTTGATCCTATTATCTCTTATGGGGTCATGAGGGTCCTTACCCTTGTGTGTGTCATGGTCCCCTCTGCCAGTCTAGTGAAACCTGTGGGCTGCTTCTCAGAATAAAGGTTTTAAGTACACAATATAAAATACATAGAATTACAAAAGGAAACGTATATACACATATATGTATATATATACATATATATGTATACATATGTAGGTATGTATGTATGTATGTAGAGAGAGAGAGGGTAATCAGAACATTTTTTTTAAAAACTCAGAGATCCCAGAAGAAGAGTCCCTGATTTTAAGGTCTTATTCAAGATCTCAGAGATGGTTGCAAAGTGAACAATGTTAATGCAAAAAACAACAAAAGTAATTGGAAATCAATGTTTCAGCATGATTAAGAAGAAACTTGGTCTCAAAGAGAAGATATGAGAAGATACCTCCCTCAGCTCCAGCTTTTGCAGAGGTGTAGGAGGGCCTAATTGTGGAACAACATACATTGCATCATTTTTTTTTCAGTATAGCAATTAGTTTGGCTGCTTTTCTTTATCCTACTCCTCCTTTAAAAAATGTATACATACATATATATACATATATGTATATGTATGTGTGTGTATACATATATATATTTGGCCAACGATGGTTCATTGGGAGAGGGAAGAGCTACGAGTTGATCTAGTGATATAAACACAAAATATATCAATAAAAGTCCAATTTTTTAAAGGAAGTTGACAAGTCAGGATTCATACCCAGGTCTTTTGGATCCAAGTACTGCATTATTTTTTCTATTATATCACGGACCCCTCCTGCATGAGGCTTCCCCAGATACCAAGCTCTTCACTCTGGATCCCAGACCTTAAAAAGAAAATCAATCTTATGAAGGAGGTACATGGGGGAGTTGAGTTTTAAATATTTGTCTTATCTCAATAATTGAACAGCCATCCCTGGAGGATTTCCTTGTATGTTTATAATGGGTAAAATTAAATTCTAGATAAATAACAGTTATTAAATGAGCAAACATAAGTCTGATGCTAGGCAGAGGCTAGCCTTCTGACATCCTCACCTGAATCATTTGCTTATTTAGATCAGAGTAAAAACTGGGACAGAAAGGCTAATAACCAGACTGTTTCTGACACATCTTTATGCCTGTTTAAATAGGGAAAGGTCTGTGGCTCAATTAAAGGAGAGAAAGTGGCAAGGTGATTCAGGATATTTTTAAAATCCTCCTCGCACCACAAACGTAAAGATCTATTTCAGTATTCCTCTCCGGGATATTAAAGCTCAAAAAAAATAACACAATTGAGCTACCTTTCCAGCCCACACTGGCAATCCTCAAAAAGAGGACTCCCAGGCTGTAGTTTAATCTGGATAGATGGTTCGGCAACTTTAAAAAAAATTGCCAGTTAGCATAATTAGGAGACTACCCTTCGAGCATTCCAAAACGTTTATCTCTCCCACTGCTGGAGTGTTTGCAGAATCTATTTATCTCGTATGGTCAGTGGGAATGAGAAAGCAGGAGGGGGAAGAAGGGGTTTTGAGGATGAAATGAATTTTCTGTCAATGGAAACAGATTTCTGCTCTTCAGATAAATATGGGGCTGAAATGGAAAGAGGCTGCTGGTTTTGGCTATGCTGTTGGGCTAATGGGGGGATGATTCTTCTCCCTGAGGGTAACACTAGGTGGCCTTCACATCTCCTGCAATTTCCTGGTGCATTGGGGAGATCAAGGTGGTTATGTCAAGTCAAGCACCTTCTATGGCCAGAGGTGTCATCCACCCATCCATCCATCTATTCATACATACATACATGCATACATACATTCATTTATTCATTCATTCATGCATACATATATACATACATATATGTGTGTATTTTAGTATTTTTTTTAATAATGTCTGGTTCTTCGTGACCCCATTTGGGGTTTTCTTGGTAAAAATACTAGAGTCGTTTGCCATTTCCTTCTCCAGCTCATTTTACACATGAAGAAACAGAGGCAAACAGGGTTAAGTGACTTGACCAGGGTCACAAAACTAGTGAGTGTCAGAGGCCACATTTGAACTCAGATGTTCCTGACTCCAGTCCCAGGGCTCTGTGCACTGTGGCACAACCTAGTTGCCATATATGTGTACAGGATGAGCACATGTGCATATATGTGCATGCACATGTATATATGTGCATGCATGCACATCTACACATGTGTTTGCACATGTGTATGTCTATGTAGACAAATCTGTCTTATCAAATAGATATCTATACATACATGTATGGGGCATGTATACTTATACATGCACACATATAGATGAATATATGTACATAGGTTTACAAAATGAAGTCAAGAAGATGGTGCATTTAATAAAATGGGACCCTGATAGAAAGTCTGAATTAGAATTTTGACTCCACCTTTTGCTGGCTATGGAAAATTGGGTTTTGGTTATTCTTTCAGGGATGTTATAAGGCTACATCATAAAAAAGGACCCTCTCTGAAAAAAAAAAATGAGGATTGGGATTACCCCAAAAGTAATGAAGAAAGATGAAGGGAGGAATTAAGCAGGCTTTGACCTATGAGCCCCTATACAAGGCACATAGTAGGTGCTTACGAAATGTTTATTGACTGCCTGTTCTTCACATGTATCGGGCACTTTTCCCATGGGTGTCTTTGTGACTGTCTCACATTTCCAGAATATCTTCTCCCCCTAACACCATCCTAAAAAATCCCTCTCTCACTTTAACATGCAGCTTAAACATCATTTTCTGCCTAAAGTCTTTCCTCATCAACTCTCAAATGAAGAGAATACAAAGAGAGGTAAAAGACAGCCCAGGTCTCAAGGCGTTTATGATCTAATAGGTGAGACAACGTGCAAACAACTATGATTAAACAATGTGCAGAATGCATAGGAAATAATCAACAGAGGGAAGGCATTAGAATTAAGAGGGATTGGGGAAGGCCTTCTACAGAAGGTGAGATTTTACGGGAGACTTGAAGGAAGCCAGCGAAGCCAATAGACAGAGATGAAGGGGATTCCTGGCATGGAGGACAGTCAGAGAAAATGCCTGGAGCCAAGAGAAGGAGTGTCTTGTTCTAGGAGCAACATGGAGGCCAGTGTCACTAAATCGAAGAGGAGCAGAAAGAATTAAGAAAACTAGAAAGGGGGCATGAAAGTCTTTGAATAGCAGATTTTAAATTTATTTCCATAGATTATAGAGTTTAGAAATGTCACAAAAGTAGAATGGATGGACCTTGGCAAGAGACTGGATGTGGGAGGTGAGAGTGAATAATTAAGAATGTCACCCTAGTTTTGAGTGTGGAGGACTGCAAGGATAGTGGTGCACTCAATAGTAATAGGAAAGTTTGGAAGGGATAGAATTGTGGGAGAAATGATAATGAGATTTACTTTTGACATTATTGAACTTAAGAAGTCTAGAAGACTTCTTGTGAAGCTATCTAGGCAGCTGGAGATGCAAAACTAGAGATCAATGAAAGCTTAGGACTGAATAAGTAGATTTGAGAATCATCAACATAGAGATAATAACTGAATCCACAGGAGCTGGTGAGATCACCAAGTGAAGTAATAGAGAGGAAGAAGAGGAAAGGGACCATAACACAGCCCCAGTCATACAGGATCAGCAAAGGAGACTGAGGAACTGTCAAACAAGTAGGAGGAGAACCAGGAGAGAGGAAAGTCTCAAAAATGAGAAAGAGCAAAGAATCAAGGAAGATAAAGTGATCAACGATGTTAAAGACCGTAGAGAGTCCGGGAGGATGAGGATTAAGAAAGAGCCATTGGAGTAGGCTGGTTGGTCTGGATCTGACAGGGAGTGAGATTGGGGGCGGCCAGGCAGACAAGAGATAGCAAGTGGAGAGTTGGTCTCAAGTCAGGTGGCCCAGTTTCAGATCCCACTCCTGGCTTATACTGACTGTGTGGTCCTGGGCAAGACATTGTCTCGGTGCCTGAGGAAACTCTCTAAGACTATGCAAGGTATATACACACACACACACACACACACACACATATACATATATGTGTGTATATATACACATATACACATATATACATACATATATACACAATATACATATATATACACATATATACAAGCATACATATATATACACACATATATATCCAGCACTATTCTAGGCCTTGGGGAAATAAGGATAAAACAAAACAGTAACTTTCTTCAGGGAGCTTACATTAGATAGGCTCACTTCTTTGTAGAAATGCAGTGATATTGGAATGACATTGGGCAAATCACTTTCCTTTTCAGGGGCCCCAGTTTCTTCCTTTCTAAGATGAATGGGGCTGAGTGGGGGTGGGGTGGGAAGTGGTACAGCCAAGTGAGAATAGATGACCTCTAAGGCCTCTTTCTGCTCTAAGTCTCATAATCTTCTGATCCCCTGTTTGCCAGGACATCATTTCCCCCCTCACTGATCAGATGCTGAAAATCCCTCTTTTGGCAGAATTCTGGTATAAGCTTGTTTCAGGTATAAATGTCTTAGACTAGCTAGGGACTGAGACACAAGATGACCTTTCAGTGGCTCCCACAGCACAGCCCTGAGGATTATTTCGTTCACTTATCAGAAATAAACAGACAAAGAAATAAATCAAATTCTCCAATGGGGAACCTGCTGCAACAACCACAAAACAAAACTAATTATTCTCACTGCCCGGAACCAAAAAGAGGATTTTTGTTATGAGAATGAACAGTCTTGACAACTTTGGTGCCATTTTTTTTTTTTGCTCTCTGTCAAGATTCATTGAACACAAACACATCCCTGCTAATTAACAAATCACCCTGTGAATATTTCGACAAGGGACACTTCCTTACTTTGGTGAATCAGTGTAGGGTTGACAAACCATTGTGACAGACATAATTGGACTCATTTCATTGTTCACTTTTTCCCAAGGCCTGAAATTTCTGCCTACACATAGGTTACAAAGGATTTCTTTTGCCCCATTCTATCCTCTTCCCCTTCACTATCTCTCTCTCTCTCTTTAGAATATTTGTTCTTTCTTTCTTTCCTTTCCACTCCACCCAGGAGAGTAGACTCTACCTTGTCTCTCTATTCTCCCTTTGGAAGGTCACTTGAATTCTGTAGGACTCAGTTTCCTCATCTGCAAAGTGAATGACAGCATTGCTTAGTGGAAAGATAGCAGGCTTTGGAGCTGGCACAACCACATCTGAAGGCCAGCTTTGTCACTTGCTATCCATGTGATGTTCAACAGTTAATTCACTTTGTATTCTCCAGGTATCAGTTTCTTCTCCTGTAAAACAGAAAAAAGTTTTGGTGTAGTTGGACTACATGAGGTTCCTTTGTGTCTAAATTTATGATTGTCATAGTCTAGACTAGGTCTTCTGGTCACCAGCCCAAGGCAACTGCTCTATAAGAGAAGGTCCAGAGAGCAGGTATGCTCTGCTAGAACAGGGAGTTGACACCAGGATGGTCATTTGCACTGAAGCCATGGTAGTTCATCGCAAAAATAACGGTAATAAGGGAGGGATCTTTGACCTTTTCTATGTCATGGGTCCCTCTGGCTTTCTGGTGATGCATCTGGGGCCCTTCTCAGAATAAGGTTTTTAGCTGCATAAAATAACATGCATGGGATTAAAAAGAAACCCGACTTTATTCAAGTACAAATATTTATCAAAATACTTCTTACGTTCATGTTCCGACAAAGAAATAAATCACATTTCCCAGTGGTGGACATGTAGCAACAACAACAAGGTTTATTCTCACTTCCCGGAATCAGAAAGAGGATTTTCTGTTAAGGGTTATGAATGCCTATTTTAAGACTTATTCTAACTCTAAGTCTGTGGTGCTTCCTTCACTTCTGATAGCCCCACCCTCTCTCTGCCTTCAATTTCCGACTGCTTTCAGACATCTCCTCCTCTCTAAGAACCTTTTCTGATACCTTCCATCCATGTCTTTGTTCTCTCTAGTCCTTTCCAGACCTCTCTTCTCTTTCCCGTGAATCATTTCCTGGGTCTTTCCACCTCCGCAGACTGTGCAAAGGCTATAGATACTGGAAAGATAACGTGATTAAAGACTGGAATCCAGCAGTGTCTGAAGATGAAACACCTATTGTATGAATCAAACCTCTGGCTGGCCCTACCTCATCCAGGACGCTGAGTTCTCTGGGAGCATCACAGAAACCCAGAGGTGTACATGTAGTCACATGGGATCCTGGAGGTCAAACACAACGATGGTCTTCAGGTTCCCAGCTCAACTCCCATACTACCTCCTCTTGGCAGGAATATTCCTGGCTCAGCATGTGCCAACTTATAGCTCAGGCAAATCCTGTTGTCAGACATGCTAAGCACCAATTAGCATCCAAAGTACAGTTATCTAAATAAAATACTAATAAGGAAGGAATCAATATGATTACACTGAGCCAGAGCCTCATTGGGCATGTTCATTTACAAATGATCAATCACATAACAATGATGCTGGGCATAGATTTGAAGGAATGACATCAACCACAGTTCTATAAAAAAAAGAACTCTATTAACTAAAACATATAAGCGATAGGCACATGATGCTAAAGCTGCCACCAGGCCACAAGGGCAGCGGTAATCAGGTCATCAGTGATGTTTCTCATTAGGTCAGGTATCAGAACAATCACATATCTGTCTATATAATTGTCTATCCTTCCATGTTGATGATTCCTTTCAAAAATTGACTCTGGGAAGCAGCACCACACAACATCAAAAAAGAATAGGAATGTTTATGCACATTTGTTATGGTTGCTCACCTATTTTCAATCACGTCCAACTCTTTGTGACACATTTGGGATTTTCTTGGCAAAGATACTGGAATGGTTTGCTATTTTCTTTCCAGCTCATTTTATAGGTGATGAAACTGTGTCAAATAAGGTTAAGTGACTTTTCCAGGGTCACAAGTGTCTGAAGCCAGATTTGATCTCAGGAAGATTCATGCTCCTGACTCCAAGTCAAGCACTTTACCCACTGTGCCTAGCTGTCCATTTATGTATGTAGGATATAGCTAATGGACACAGCTAACCCTAGTAGGAATGGGTTTTTAGGTGGAAATCAAAAATGTTGGGGTCTTTTAGAGAGAATTTTCTCCCTGGAAGTATGGTGAATCTCTGGTCCCCAACCCATGTAGGAAGTAAAAGTGATACAGGGAAGGGACTTGAGAATGATGTCATTTTTACTGAAGGTGATGAGGTTCATTGCAGAAAAATGAATGATATTTAGTCCACACCTTACAGACTCCCATAAGTCAGATCACAGAGGACACATATTTACAATAGAATTCAAGGCAATTCCAAAAGTAGTTATAGAATACTAGCATGTATATGTATGTGTGTATGTGAGTGATGCCTTTATTTTAGTAAGTCATTTCCAATAAGATCCCTTCCTTATAACAGAGAAATGGAATTAAACTTATTGTCTATATAACATATGGTCCATTCCAAATCTAAAGTCCAACACCTCTCTCTGAGAAGCGGGAAGTATTTTTCACCATTAGTCCTCTAAAGTAATGGTCTCCAAAGTGAGGGCCAGGACCCCTGATAGGAGAGGATCTGGCATCACCCCAGTGGGGGACTGACCTGACCTGAAGTGATATATGGTCAGTCCATCTGAGACTGAGAAGAAAAGTTCCATCCTACTCTAACTAGAATAAGCATTTGTTGGGCTTGTATCTAAAACAACTGTTAACTATCTTTATCTCTCACTACTCCTCTTTCCCCCTCCCTGCTGGTCAAGCTCCCAGTTTTACTGAGTATTTCTGAGTCCAATGTTAACTCCTCAGAGCATTTTTAACCTAGATTAGCTACATAGTGAATATACAAGTGCCACTGAGAAAATTTAATCTCTACTTCTCTGCCTCCTTTCTTGG
>JAQQSK010008263.1:0-13583 GCA_028658325.1 Potorous gilbertii
CCTTTTGACCAACAGTTTGCAACGTGGCCATGGTCATGGGCTGAAAAATGCTTTTCCTCACCAGTACAGGGAGTCAATGTAACAAAGGATTGTAGAGCATCTATGTATATTCCATCTAATAAGGAGATGCATAAATTTAAAACTACATTTACTTCTACACAACAAAATGAGTTATATTCAGTATTGCAAGCATTATTGTATGCTAAAGAACCTTGAAGTATCATCACAGGTCCAAACCCACCGGCGTCTCATTATCCACTCCAGGAGGCCTAGATCCAGAGTGCCCCTAACACATCCTGTGCATAATCTTTTTCCTGAAGACTTGGGTTTTTTTTATTTTTCATTTTTAACACAGTTTATAACTTTATATAATAAAGTTTATATAAAGTTGTTTATAAAACAACTTAAATGTTTGGTCAGGTGATACTTCTTTTCAAAGCATTTACAATATGGACCACAAAAGAATTTTTTTTTAAACATTAACCAGCTGAGACACAAATAATATTTATGTTGCTAACTTCACAAGCTCTTGACCTAATTGTCTCCACAGTATTACTAAGAATTAAAGGACCCTAACTTATTGTTGCTGGCATAAAGTCCTATGCCTAATAGCTTAATTTTAGACAACCTCGGATGTTCCCCTACCAATAATCTATAATTTAATAGATCTGGCATTAAGCTTACAAATCTTTTGACTATAGGAAATTGCCACCAAGAGTAGGGACATTGCAGTGATACATTATCTCCCCAACTTCATGCCAATTCCAGGCAGGATTAGATTGTCCACTTGCATTCAGTCAGGCTTAAAGTCTGCCAAGTGTCAGTGGGGAAATTAAGTCAGGAGAATCCTACCTCAGGCCAGGCTGAACAGTTGCTCTCCCACCCTTCCCATGAGATCACCTTTTGTTGTTCATACTAGCATCTCAATGGTTTACTGGCATCATGGATTGGAGGCTCAGACCACCTTTCTTGCTATCCATACCTGGAGTTAGACTCAGAAGAACAGTTAATAGTTCCATAGCATCTAAAAATGGCAAGTTCCAATAACCAGGTTTCAAATATGAGTATAATTTCACTTTGGCTAAGGAACATCTTTTGAGGCAAGTCTTGAGTGGCTTATATGCCTTTCTATACATGTTTTAGTTCCTGATTAAAAAGCAATCATAAAATCAAATTTACCATTAAAACTTTAACTTTTCCATCAATGCCAAATTTTACCTGAGGTTACCTTCCTCTAGGAAATTTAGACTAAAATTCTCTTCCCCAAACTAAAGATGTCATTCATTTTTCTCAGTAACTAATTCAGTCAATTGTTTTAATATTAATTGCTTTTACCTCACTTTGTAACATGTCCAATTTTTCTCCCCATCACTCCCCTCCCCTGCTTCCTAATACTTTGCATTCTGATTACTCTTTCCCTCAATGTACCCTCCCTTCTATCACACCCCACCCTTCCCTTATCCCCATCTTTTCTCTTTTCTTGTAGGGCAAGATAAATTTCTACACCCCATTCTCTGTATTTATTTCCTGATTATATGCAATAAAAATTCTCAACATTCATTGCTAATACTTTGAATTCCAACTTCTCTCCCTCCCCAGCCCCACTGAGAAGGCAAGCAATTCAATATAGACTAAATATGTGCTGTTTTGCAAAAGACTTCCATAATAATCATGTTGTGTAATACTAATTATATTACCCTCTGTCCTACTCTATACCCGCTTATTTTGTCCCCCACAATTGACCTTGTCCCTTCTTGAAAGTATTTATTTCTAGTGACTACCTTCTCCCATTTGCCCTTCCTTCTAACATTCCCCTCACCCTACTTGTCTCTTTCTCTTCTACTTTCCTGTGGTGTGATATAAATTTTCATATCAAATTTAGGGAGCATATTATTCCTTCCTTCATTATATGTGGAGAGAATAGCTTCATTTTTCCTCTCTTCCCTTCTCCTTTTTCTCCTCTATTGAACAAGATTTTTCTTATCTCTTTTATGAGTTATAGCCTGCCCCATTCCATTTCTCCCTTTCTCTTCCTGGAATTTTCCTCCTTCACCTCTTAATTTTTATTGTATTTTATTTTATCTTTTTGTGTGGATATCATCTCTTCTGATTCAACATACCCTGTACTCTCTATCTATATATGTGTATGTGTGTATGTACAATCTCTCCATCTACCCAAATACCGAGAAAAGATTCAAGAGTTATAAATATTTTCTTTCCATGTACTAATGTAAACAGTTCAGCTTTAGAGAGTCTTTTATGATTTTTTTTCCTGTTTACCTTTTCATGCTTCTTTTGATTCTTGTCTTGGGAAGTCAAATTTTCTTTACAGATCTGGTGTTTTCCTCAATATGAATGATTGAAAGTCCTCTATATCATTGAATGACCATTTATTCCCTTGAAGTATTATACTCAGATTTTCTGGGTAGGTGATTCTTGCTTTCAATCCCAGATCCTTTGACCTCTGAAATATCCCATTCCAAGCCCTTCAATCCCTTAATGTTGAAGCTGACAGATCCTGTGTTATCCTGATCGTATTTCCATAATACTTGAATTATTTCTTTCTAACTGCTTACAGTATCTTCTCCTTGATCAGGGAACTCTGAAATTTGGCCACAATATTCCTAGGAGTTTCTGTGTTTGAGTCTCTTTCAGGAGGTGATCTGTGGATTCTTTCAATATTTATTTTACCCTCTGATTCTAGAACATCCAGGCAGTTTTCCATGATAATTTCATGGAAGATAATGTCTAGACTTTTTTTGATCATGACTTTCAGGTAGTCCCATAATTTTTAAATTGTTTGTCCTGGATCTATTTTTCAGGTCAGTTGTTTTTCCAGTGAGGTATTTCACATTATCTTCTATTTTTTCAAATTTTTGGTTTTGTTTGCTAACTGCTTGGTTTAACTCATAGTCATTCATTTCCCTGAACTCAATTTTCTCTTTCAACAAATTATTTTGTTCAGTGAGCTTTTGAACCTTCTCCTCTATTTGACTAATTCTGCTTTTAAAACCTCCTTCTCCTTATTGGCTTTTTGGACCTCTTTTTCCAATTGAGTTAGCCTCTTTTTAAAGCTTTTATTTTTCTCAGCATTTTTTTGGTTCTCCTTTAGTAAGCTGCTAACTTGTTTTTTAAGGTCTTCTATTGCCTGAGCCCAATTTAAGTTCCCTTTGGACGCACTGGAGGCAGAGGCCTTGACTTCCTCTGACAGTATGCTTTGTTCTTCCTCATCTGAAAGAATAGGGGGAGACACCTGTTCCCAAAGAAAGTAATCTTCTATGGTCTTATTTTTTTCCCCTTTTTTGGGCATTTTCCCAACCAGTTACTCACTTGACTTCTGAGTTTCCTCTCCACAAATACCTTGCCTCCAGTTCTGTTAAGCCAGCACTGGGAGCTGAGATTCAGGTGAGCTGCTCCAAAGCCTCAGGGGCTTTAGGTGGGGGCAGGGCTGCTAATCAATGTGAGATTAAGATCAGCTGCTCAGGAGGGCTGCCACACAGGGCTCAGTTCCTTCAGGGGGTTTACAATGAGACCTTCAACAATTGATGTGGACTCCTGTCTGCTTTGGAAGCCCCATTATACTGCTGCCTCTACTGCTGCCACCTAAGGAGGCCCAAATTATGGGGACACTCTGTTCCCTTCTTGGCCAGCCGAAAAGACCCTCTCAATGACCTTTGGTGCCCGTGGTTTGAGGGATCTGTGCTGCCACTGGAGATTCTGTCCCTGAAGCCTGCTTGGATCTGTTCTTTTCAGTGCCGTGTGGCCAAGACAAGGCTGGGTTCTGCTCTGTGTCCAGTTCGCGACAGACCTTTCCCATCAGTCTTTCAGGTCACTCTGGGATAGAAAATCTCCTCCCCTCCATTGTTTTGTGGCTTCTGCTGCTCTAGAATTTGTTGAGAATTCTTCTTTACAGGTATTTTATAGACTATGGGATAAGAGCTAGTGTATGTGCATATTTCTACTTGGCCATCTTGGCTCCACCCCGAGAGCTGGTTTTTAAGCAGATATTTGCCAGTACACCCCTGGTATCAGGTAAAGAGGGAAAAAAGTCTGAAGATAGAGTGAGAGTCACAGGGAACACATATATTACAATGTCAACCCCACTGAAGTAGGGTTTATCTACCATGGCATAACAGATTGTAAATTCCATAAGGATAAGGACTATGTCTTACCTAAATTTTACATTCTTCCAACATCTACTCTTTCATATGCCACTGGCTTTTGCACATGATAAGCCCTTAATAAATATTTGAAAGAGCACTGAAGTTTGTGCTAGAAGACATAGACTTTCATCTAAAATGCATTACTTAACTGCCACTAATCCTGAGTCTCAGGTCTTGTTTTTGTTTACTTGACCTGAAGTATAATAAATTCTACTCCAGCTCTTTATTTTAATTCTGTGTTTATCTCTCATTTGATCTATACACCCATCTAAAAGTCCTTCCCTTATCCTAGCCAAGTAACTCAACTTTTCCTCTCCCTCTCCTTCTCCTCTCCAAAGAAAGGTAAATTTTGATGGCCAAAAGCTTCCCAGTTAACTTGGGGTTTACTGGCCAGATTTCTTTCCTTACTTCCTTTCCTTCTTTCCTTCTTCCCTTCCTTCCTTCTTTCCTTCCTTCCTTCCTTCCTTCCTTCCTTCCTTTCTTTCTTTCTTTCTCTTTCTTTCTTTCTTTCTTTCTTTCTTTTTTTTCACTCTGAAGCCCATAGATTGGATCCCATTAGGTCCCTGCCCAAGTTCCACTTAATGACTATATTTTGGACCCTCCTGACTTAGAGTAAATGTTAATGGTAAATGTTTCTCTTTGAAACAGCAACTCTGAGGATTTTCCCCTCCAAATTTGACTTTTTTCTTTTTTTTCTAATTAAAGGGGCTATCCCTTGACTCACTGGTTAAAGAGACCTATTTACTGAATGAGTATTACCTGACTCTAGGTGAGTAACTGAAAAGGGCTTAGCCTAAAAGGACCAAGGTCTCCCATTGCATTTTAGGCCATCTCCAGTCATCCTGATAAATATCTGATCACGGATCCAAATGGCTCTGGAGAAAATGAGGCTGGTGACCTTGCACAGCCCTCTCTCACTCAAAACAAAGTCAACTAGAAGTCACGTCACCATTTCCCTGACGTCATGGTCCTCTTTGAAAATGAAAGACAAACACAACAACCTTCATCCTCCTAGTTTTTATAAATTTAAAAGAATTTCATACTCTTCTAGATAGATATGTTAATCCTTCTTTAACCTGTCCTGATGAGAATAATTTTCCAGTACTACAGTCTTCCACCTGCTTCCACTGTAACAGTTCTTCCATTTACATCTCATTTGTATAATTGCTCCATTTTACCTCTCCTTACTCGATTTTATTTTTTTAGAATCATCACATCCTACTCAACCTTCTATCTTTCAAAATACCCACATAATGATAACATTCTTTTCTCTGCTATCGTATTTATTTAGAATTTTGCTTTTCCCCAGTTACATGTAAAAGTAATTTTTAACATTAGTTTTTTAAAACTTTGAGTTCCATATTCTCTCCCTTTCTCTGTCACCCCCTCCCCACCCCTGAATTGAGAAGGCAAGCAAGTTGGTATAGGTTATACATGTGTAGTCATGCAAAATATTTCCATATTAGTTATGTTGTAGAAGAAAACATAGTGCAAAAAAAAAAGGTCTCAAGAAAAATAAAGTAAAAAAAGTGTCCCTCAATCTGTATTCAGATGCCATCAGTTCTTTCTCTGGGGATGGATAGCAATTTTCATCATAAGTTCTTCACTTATCTTGGATCATTGCATTGCTGAGAATAGCTAAGTCATTCTCAGCTGATCATTTTATAACAGCGCTGTTACTTTGTACCCAGTACATTTCACTTTGTATCAGCCCATGTTAAGTCCAGGTTTTTCTGAGAGCATCTTGTTCATCATTTCTTATAGCACAAAAAAACTCTAGAATGATAACATTCTTAAGAGCTACAGATAACATTTTCCCAAGCAAACAGACTTATAATTGGTTTCTAATGTTTACTTTATGCTTCTCCTGGATATTATATGACAAATTTTTCATTGAGTTCCTCTCTTTCTTTCAACCTGAAAGTCTTTCAATTCATTAAATATCCTTTTTTTTTTCTCCATTGAGGATTATATTTAGCTTTGCTGGGTAAGTTATTCTTGGTCACAAAACTAGCTCTTCTGCTCTTCTAGATATGTTCCAAACCCTTCAGTCTTTTAATGTGGAAGCCACTAGATTGTATTTTCCTGACTGTAGCTCCACAGTATTTAAATTTTTTTTTCTTGTTGATTGTAGTCTTATCTACCTAACCTAGGAGTTTTGAAACTTGGCTACAATATTCCTGTGAGTTTTCATCTTTGGATCTCTTTCAGATGGTATCAATGGATTTTTTCTATTACTCCCTCATTCTAGAACTTCAGGGCAATTTTCCTTAATGATTTCTTGTAATATCATATCCTAGACTTTTTTTTTATCATAACTTTCAGGTAGTCTAACAATTCTTATATTGTCTCTCCTTGATCTGTTCTCTAGATCAGTAGTTTTTCTAATGAGATGCTTCACATTCTACTTTTTCATTCTTTTGATTTTATTATTTCTTGGTGTCTTATAATGTCATTAGCTTTCCTTTACCCAATCCTAGTTTTTAGAAAATTGCTTTCTTCTTTAGGTTTTGGGATCTTTTTTTGTAGTTCATTGACTTTCTTTTTATAATTTTCTTGATTTTGAATTGTTCTTTTTTTCACTAATTTTTCCTCAATCTCTCTTATTGGATTTTAAAAGTCCTTTTTAAGTTCTTCCAAGAACTCTTTTTTTGGGTTTGTGACCATTTTATGTTTTTCTTTTGAAGTAGGAAAGTTCTTTTTAACTTCATTATCCTCTTCTGAGTATGAACCCAGATCTTTTCTATCCCCATAGTTTTCTATGGTCAGGTTCTTTCTCTTTTATTTACTCATTTTTTATTATTATAGTCAGGTTCTAGTCCCAAGGTATGGGGGGAGATGCCTCAAGCTTCAGACTTTTCATATCATTGCTTTCTAAGCACTGCCTGGAGACCCATCCTAGGGCCCCCACTCATCCTGTCACTGCAAACACTCTTGCTCCCTGCAATCCCTCCCGGGACTGCCCTGGAACTGAAACTGGGGATTCTGTTCTCCTGCAAGTGTCCACAGCCAGCAGGGCCTCTCCTCCTTTGTGATCACACTCACAAGGCATGTGTTTGCTCCTCCTTGCCCACAGTCATGACCTGTGACTGCATCTGGACAGCACAATTGGGTCTGGTATCTTGCAACAGCAGAAGGTCCCTCAATCTTCCCCTTCTCAGCCATCTAACACCAACGCTGTTCATAAGATGAAAGTTCCCAAAACTGAAGCTGCCACCATATCTAGCTGCCCCTAGGACTTGTTATCCATAGGTTCAGTGGAGTCTGCCTAGAGGTGTCTGCTAGCCAATCACTGGGATCTTTCCTAAAGTCCAATCAAGTTGCCTTAGAACTGCTTTACCCCAACTTTTAATCCTTTCTGCCACTTAAATCTCACTCTTGTTTCTGGGAAAAATTTGGAGAGTCTAGTATAATGACATCAAACTGAATGTACATAGTAAATTTAATGAGAGTTCAGTTCACAAAAGCTATGAATCACCAAAACTGTCTACTAGTCTTAGTGTCATAGACTAATGATATTAGATAAATTGTAGAAAGGGTACAATACTTTCATGAGAAGTCTTCACATGATAATGCTCCTGATTTTGTCCCCTTATGAGTTCTCCTCATCTTAAAAAAATAAAAGGAAGGAGCTGAAGGGTGTAAAAAGGAATGTAAATTACCCTCCAAAGGACACAACCTGGGACCCCCAGTTCTAAGTTGCAAATGCTCCCTCTGTAACAATAGAAGAGGAAACCAAATAAGAATTTATGTGGCCAATGTAACTTGCTTACTTGGAGCCACTATCAACAATACATATGTCTACAGATAGGCTTGGTGATGGAGGTTATTACCAAGGTCTAAGGACAAGGGTCATATGGAAGAGTAAACACCTCTAGGAAAAACTAGATATTTAAAGCACCTAAGCAATAACTTTCCTCTCAGGTTACCTACAGGTTTTTGCCTTACCTTGTTTGAGCCTATGAACCTGAACCATGGTGATTCTCCTCCCTTTCCTGAGTTTCCTGAACATTCCTTCAATGTGTGGAAGGATAGATAGATGGATAGACATATATGTGTATATATATATATATATATATATATATATATACAATATACATATATACACAGCATGTATGTATACATATATGTATATTCACATACATATATAACCATATCTATTTCATTAAATATTTCCAAATTACATGTAAAATTTTTTAACATTAATTTTTTTTAAATTTTGAGTTCCAAATTCTCTCCCTTCCTCTTCTCCATTCCCCTTTAAGAATGCAAACAATGTGATATCAATTATACATGTGATGATGCCAACGTTCTTGACTGTGTTCCTTTCTTGTGGTGTCTGCCTAAACCCATAAGGTGATCTCTGTGATAACCTGATTTCAACTCCTGATTCTCAAGCAAAGGGAACAATTCTGTTTTGTGAACTTGACCCAATAATTCTTCTTAATCCTGTCATAACAGTTCATTAACACCCATATTTTTAGGAAGAAGATAGCAGTAAATGTACCTGTGGGCCCTTGGTCAAAAAGACGGCCAAAGGAAAACTAGTTCCTTAAAGTCCCGGACTGTTACTGATCTTTCTTTACTTCCTCAGTGTTTCCCATAGTACCTGGCATACTCTAAGTGCATAATAAATGCTTACTGATTAACTGCCTTCACTACTGCAAGATAGCCAGAGCAAACAACCGGTCATCTGATGAGGAAATTGTTTTCCTACATTTTATGTATTAAAGAACTTGCAAAAGGCTTATTTTCTTCTAAGAAGGTTGGAGGAAAACTGAAATCATGACAGTGCAGTCATGTTTGAGAGCTGAAAACTTTTTGGGGGAGAAGGGGGAGAGAGTATATTAGTTCACTAATAATACATGGTTCCAGGCTTTATGGAAGCAGTTTTCTGAGGCAGTCACCAGACTACAACACAGGCAATGACTTTACTAAAAGCAACTATTACTTTAATAGAAATATATTAGTCTACTGGGGCCTATTATGTCTCTTAAAAAAAAACCACTCCATTTGTAGTTTATTCTAAAACATTTTAAAATGTCATGTATCTGAGATCCCAGTTACGGATACAACTCTTTACTAAGAATGACTACTGTAACATAGTATAAAGAGCCACAGAGACTAGAAATGTGAGTTCTAGCTCAGTTTCTGCTACTAATTTAGCTGTATGAATCTGAAACAATTTAGTTCACCTTGATAAGCCTCAGTTTTCTTCTCTATGAAATGAAAGGATTGGACTAGATATTATCTGAAGTATCATTCAGTTCTTACCATGCTATTAAATGAAAACAAGTCACTCCCCGCATAGACACCAAAATATCTATGGCAGCACATTTTGTGATAACAAAGAATTGGAAACAAAGTAGATGACTACCAACAGGGAATGGCTAAACAAATTGTGGTACATAAATGGAATGGAATATTAATTACTGTGCTATAAGATATGACCAATGTGAAGAATAGTCAATAAACATTTAGGCACCTACTATGTACCAGGCACTGTGCTAAGGACTGGGGATACAAAGAAAGATAAGACAGTCCCTGATTTAGAGGAACTCACAATCTAATGGAGGAGACAACAGGCAAATAAGTATACACAACAACAACAAAACAACAACAACAAAATCACAACTAGATACAGAATAAATAGGAAAAAGTCAACAGAAAGAAGACGCTAGAATTAAGAGAGATTGAAAAAGGCTTCCAGTAAAAGACTGGATTTTAGCTGGGACTTGAAGGAAGCCAGGAGGCAGAGATGAGGAAAGTGTTCCAGGCATGAGGGACAGCCTGTGAAACAATCTGAAGTCAGGAGATGGAGTATCTTGATCTAGGAACAGTAAGGAGGCCCCATCACTGGATCAAAGTGCATGGGGGAGGTGGGAGGAGGTGCGAGGTGCAAGAAGACTGGAAAAGTAGAGGGGATCTAGATTATGAAGGACTTTGAATGGCAGAGGATTTTATATTTGATCCTGGAGATGGTAAGGAATCACTGCAGTTGACTAAGTAAGTGACATGATTGGACCTGCACTTTAGAAAAAGTTCTTTGGTGGCTGAATGGAGGATGGAGTGGAGTAGGGAGAGACTAGTGGCAAGTAGATCAGTCAGCAGGCTATTGTAATATGCCTTGGCAAGGAGAAGGGCTATGTCACCATGAGAGATGAGTGAAGGAGGAGATAGTGGTAGGATGTATTTGGTTGATTTAAAATAAGGAGGAAAGAAAAGGGAGATCTTAGAAAATGACTTGAATTTTTTCAGTAAAACAAGAGGCAAGGTTCACACCTGAGAAGGTTGAGCGAGAGGGAACTATATGAGGTTTGAGGATGAAAAGATTTGCCAAGAGCCTTATGATCAGTGGGATAGTGAGTTAATTAGGTTGTGTTCATCATGGTGGGGGGTGGGGAACAGAAGGGTGCTGGGACCCCATTCAGGCAGCTTGGTCTACTCACAGGTTGTAGTCATCCTTCATTTTTGAAGAAGACCATGACATCAGAAATGACATGACTTGCACTGGACTTTGTTTTGAGTGAGGAAGAGCTGTGCAGGTCACTAGCCTCACTTCTCCTGAGTCATCTCATTAATTAGATATGCATAAAGGAATTGCCGAGCAGTAAGGATGGGTATCAATGTGGATTTGCAGTGAACTCAGCAAGGACGGTTGTGATTTTCCCCACCTTTGATCAGCAGCACACTTACAGAAGTGAAGATGGTGGATGGTGTGAGTGATTTAAGGCTGACGCTTAGTAGGGCACAAATGGCCAAATGATAAGAGGGCAATGGACTAGAGAAGACAGTACAGAGTTGAAATAGGGATTGGAAGTCATGATGTGGAAAAAAGAGTTTGTAATAGAAGGCAGAGGGAGAGGCAGAAAGTCAACAGACTTTTATTAGAAAAGGGTAAAATACCCTTAACATGTCCCTTAACATGGAAATGGTACATATATAGATGATGACAAGATAAAAGGTATGATGATTTTTATGTATGCTAAGGTGGGGTGGAGAAAGTTACAGAAAATGAGAAAATTGATGAAATGGGAGGTTAGAGTTTTTGAGAGAGTATCAATATATATGCTGAAGTTTCCTACTACGAGGACAGAAACTGGGGAAAGAAAATTGTAAGCTAGGAACTAAAACCACTGAAGAAGGAGGAGTATCCTGGAGGTCTGTAGACAGCAGCTATCAGGACTTTGCTTGAATGGCAGATGTGAACTTCATGAACCTCAGAGAAGAGATTACAGAGTGATGATGTTGGGAGAGAACTTGAAAGTGGCAATGGGGAGCAAAGAGTAATAACTCTCCCATCTCAATCAGGGAATTGGGGGGAATGAGTAAAAGTTCAGTCACCTGTGGAATGGGTGGCCAAGAAAGCTCCATCATCAGGAGTGAGCCAGTTCTTACTGATAGCCAGGTGAAAGGAGTGGGAAAAGATTTAAAATGAAAGCCAGTATGTTGCCTATGCAGCAGTCATTCCAGAGGACACAGTGAAAGGGGTAGACAGCTTTAGTTTGACACTTTGGGTTTGAAGCTGGGAACTGAAGGGAAAAAGGAAAAGGAATCAGGAAGTGGGTAACAGAAAACATACAGAGAAGCATGGAAGGATGTACATGAAATGGAGGCAGACTGAAGTAAGTAGAATGTGCACAAAGACTGCTATAGTAATTTAAACAAAAAGATTAAAAAAAAAATCAAAAATGCATGTTGCAAAATTCTAAGGAACAAGATCCTACTCTATTCCTTGGCAAAGCCAGGAGGCCCCCAACTGTCATACATTGCACATATTTTCTAACTTTTTCAATACACAGATCAGTTATGGTGATTCTTCCCCTCTTCTGTCTTTAAAAATGCTATTTGTTAAATGGGATGACTGTCTGGGAGGGAAAATGGAGAGAGTATATGAATTACAAATTATTTCTTTTCAAAAGAAAAGTGTCGGGGGCAGAGTCAAAATGGCAGAGTAGAAAGACTCATATATGCTAGCTCCGAACCCACAGCTCATGGATCTCCTGTAAAAAGAACTCCCAACAAATTGTGGAACAGTAGAAGCTGTGCAGCAACGGGGTGAAGGAGATTTCTGTTCCAGAGGGCCCTGAAAAACCGACTCCCAAAGGTCCATCGCGCACCTGATGGGAGCAGAGCCCAGCCCTGCCCTGGCCACACGGCACTGAGAGGAGCGAGCAGATACGAGCAAGCTTCAGGGACAGAATCTCCAGAGGCCACTTAGGTCCCTCCACCCACTGACACACAGGTCAGTGAGAAAGACGTCTGGATGGGCTGAGAGGGGAGGAGGTGTCTCCATGACTTGGGCCCCCTTCAGAGGCAGTAGCAGAGGCAGCGGGCAGCTAGAGGCTCCCAGAGCAGGCAGGAGCTCCATTACAGAAGGTCTCTGCATAAACCCCCTGAGGGAACTGAGCCTGGGAGGCGGCCTGCCCCCACCTGAGCACCAGAACTTAAGCTCCCATTGAATAGCAGCCAGGCCTGCCCCCGAAAGCCGAGGCTGGGGAGCAGCATTTGAATCTCAGACCCCAAGCATTAGCTGGGCGGATCTAGGCAGGAGTGGAGAGGACTCTCAGAAGTCAAGTAACTGGCTGGGAAAATGCCCAGAAAAGGGAAAAAAAAATAAGACCATAGAAGGTTACTTTCTTGGTGACCACATGATTCGGCCCTTCCTCTCTGACAAGGAAGAAAACTTCTTACCATCAAGTAAAGACATATCCCAAACATCTGAAGATATCCAATGGGCTCAGGCCATGGAAGAGCTCAAAAAGGATTTTGAAAATCAAGTTAGACAGGTGGAGGAAACGCTGGGAAGAGAAATGAGAGAGATGCAAGAAAAGCATGAAAAACGGGTCAATACCTTGATAAAGGAGACCCAAAAAAATGCTGAAGAAAATAACACCTTGAAAAATAGCCTAACTCAATTGGCAAAAGAGGTTCAAAAAGCCAATGAGGAGAAGAATGCTTTCAAAACCAGAATTAGCCAAGTGGAAAAAGAGGTTCAAAAGCTCACTGAAGAAAATAGTTCTCTCAAAATTAGAATGGAACAGATGGAGGCTAAGAACTTTCTGAGAAACAAAGAAATCACAAAACAAAACCAAAAGAATGAAAAAAATGGAAAATAATGTGAAGTATGTCATTGGAAAAACAACTGACCTGAAAAATAGATCCAGGAGAGACAATTTAAAAATTATGGGACTACCTGAAAGCCATGATCAAAAAAAAGAGCCTAGACATCATCCTTCATGGAATTATCAAGGAAAACTGCCCTGATATTCTAGAACCAGAGGGAAAAATAAGTATTCAAGGAATCCACCCATCACTGCCTGAAAGAGATCCAAAAAGAGAAACTCCTAGGAACATTGTGGCCAAATTCCAGAGTTCCCAGGTCAAGGAGAAAATAGAGCTAGAAACAGCTAGAAACAA
>JAQQSK010008264.1:0-13583 GCA_028658325.1 Potorous gilbertii
TTTTTTTTTTTTCCTAAAGAAGGTAATATACCAGAAGGAGCTCTAAGTGGAAAATAAAAATCTCCACTTCAGGGACACTGATCCAGTGCTTCCCTACAGCTATTCAAAAGCTAATCTCTAAAGAGGGAGGAAAAAAGAATGAGATGGTCTGGTCTAGTTGGTAGGTTCCAGTTGCACATGAGCAGCTAGACTAACCAGTATTAATGGCATCCCAGCCAATACTATCATTGCCTAAGATGACTCTCTAGCAGTCAGATTGTAAGTGTTGTATCTCAATATAATGTAGAGTCTTAGAGGGCAAAGACTATTGCTTATTTTGTCTTTGTATTTCCAGTGCCCTAAAAAGTGCACATAGTAGGTGCTTCATAAGTGCTTGTTGATTGATGGGTTGGTTGAATGTTTGATGCCACTGCTTCCTATTTTTAGTGTAGATAATTGAGACTAGTAGATCAATTTTCTAAATTAAAATGGATAAGTACCTATTTCCTTTAAAAGGTCAATGATGACAGAAAGAAATTGTTTGGTTGTGAATGATACATACTCAAAAGATCTCTCAATTTACTGTTTCCCCTGACAAAAGACAAGATAAAAGGGTCCAGTTTAGTTAAGCTTCTCACTGATTTTTGGGGGGCAATTTTGAGAGGAAATTTTATTTCTTTTCATGAAGGTCTATTGTGATCTATGAAAAAAATGCAGTATCAAATATCAGAGTGATAGTTTTCTCTTAAGAGAAATTACTTTCACTTCAAGACCATGATATTAAGGTGTCTGGAATGACAACAACTAGCAATTACCTAGCATTTAATAGCTAGTTATAACTAATTTTGCTGCTTCTTTCTAGCATCTGGAAAACATACTGATCCATATTATAATTTCTGATTTCATCTCTACCTTGCTTTAGTTCTTCACTCATAAGACTTTCCAGATTTTCTTTTGCTTTCTTTTCTGCATCAAGTTCATCCACTTCTGAATAACCAGCAAGGGGTTGAGTAGTAACATTTTCACCAACTGAAATATGACAAACAATAAAATAGAAAAAATTAGTATAAAACGAGATGATGCCACTCTTTCCAGAAAACTACAGGATTTTAATAGATTTGTGAGAAGTCTGAAAACTTTCCACAGCTTTAATAATATGGGCACTAAATACCTCCAGATGTTTGGGGCTCTTCTTGTGCTGGTGATATGTCAGACTGTGGTGGTACTTCAGGAAGGGGTGGTGTGTAGAGGGCTAATGGAGCAATTTTTTTAGCTTTCCATACTGGAACAGGAGGTTTTACAGCTTCCTCTTCCTCCCCTTCTTCTTCTTCCTATTTTAAGTTAAAATATATGCATAATTTTATCTACAAAAGTATAAGTTTGGAAAAGTCAATGTTTCTTCTTCCCTTCCTACCTCCGCAGTCCCTAACACCAGCAAGTCATTATTAAGAAGTCATTTTTCAATTATAAAGTCTTTGAAAGTACACAAAAATAGTAATTTTAGGTGGTTTATTTCATGGTATTTTGTGATGTTACTGAGTTATGAGGCCACAGAGTTTATATAATTCTGAGGAAAGAGGTAAAGAAAAGGGGAGGAAGATTGCAAAGGAAAATTTTTATGCTCATAATTTTATTTCTAGAAAGTTCCATTTATCATAGCATAAAATTATTTATTTTATGAGAGTAAAAATGCATATGGGATGGTGAATGGTCCATAATTTTTTCATTTTTTGCTCAACAATTCCTTCTATAAATGAGTGAAAAGCTGGGAAGATGATATTCTAAAAGGCAAGGGAATTATATAGGCAAAGGTTTATAACCAAGAATAACCTATCAAGGAAAACTAAATATAAATCTATAGAGGGAAAAATAGAGATTTAATGAAATAGAAGATTTGCAAAGATTCATGATGAAAAGACCAGAGCTGAGTACAAATTTGACATACAAACACAGGAATCAAGAGAAGCAAAAAAAAGGTCCTATAGATAAGATTGAGGATCCATAAGGGACTAAAAAAGGTTAAGCTGTTTATATTCTTATATGAGGAGATGATACCTGTAGCTCTTCAAAACTCTTATTATTACTTGGGGTATTAAGAAGAGGCTAATATAATTAGACAGAAGATCTAGTAGTGATTCTTTTATGTTTTGATGATTTCAGAAGGAGAGTGGAAAAGGTGAGAAAGAGGAGTGGGTGAGAGTGGAAGGGTGAGGAAGAATGACAAGAATTATCTCACATATGTGCGGTACCCATGGAGAAGTTTATACAACAGGAAAGGAACACAAGGGAGAGAAGATGACACTTGAACTTGATTCTCATTTGAACTGCTCAAAAGAAGGAAAGAATACACAAGAGATGACAATTGGATACAGAAATATATCTTATTCAACAGGGAAATAAGAGGGAATGGAGCTAAAAGAAAGATGGATGGTAGATTAAGAGAGGCATTAGAAGCAAAACAAACCCTTAAAAAAGAAGCAAAGAAAAGAGAAGAATAAGTATAAGAGAATATGATTGAGGGAAATATACAATTAGCAGTCATAACCATGAATATGAATAGGATGAATTTACCTATAAAACAGAAAAGGATAGCCAAATGGATTAGATACCAGAATCCAACAAGATGTTGTTCACAAGAAATATATTTGAAATAAAAAAGATGCAAACAGAGTTAAAAATAAGGTGCCGGAGCAGAGCCTATTACATTTTAACCAAAGTAAAAAAAAAAAAAAAAGTAAAGGTAGCAATCATGATCTCAGGCAAAGCAAAATCAAAACTAGACATAAATGAAAGAGATAAATAGGGAAAATACATTTTGCTAAAAGGTACCACAGACAGTAAATTAATATCAATACTTAATATATATGGCCCAAATAACATAGCATCTAAATTCTTAAAGGAAAAATTAAATGAGTTAGAGGAGGAAAAATTCAGTACAGCTAAATCAGTGGGGGACCTCAATTTACTCATCTCAGGTACAGATAAATCTAGAATAGAACAGAATATGAAATGGAAATAGAAAAGGATATACTTATTTCTCAGTTATGCAAGAAAAAACAAATGATCATAGGTAATAAAACCCTTAAAAACAAAGGCAGATTATTATTGAATGCACATTTTATGTACCATAATATGATAAAAAATTGCATACAATAAAGTACCTTTGAAGCAAAGATTAAAAATTAATAGGAAGGTAAATAATTTAATCCTAAAAAATGGGTGGGTCAATGGACAAATCATAGAAAAAAACAATTATTCCTTTGAAGATAATGACATCAATGAGACAATATATCAAAATTTTTGAGATGAAAATAATGCACAACTTAGGAGAAAAGTTACATCTTTAAATACTTTAATTATTAAAAGAAAGAGCGTACTAATTAATCAGAGATGCACCTAAAAATGTCCGAAAAACAGCAAATCAATAACCTCCAATTAAACATCAAAATGAAAATCCTGAAAATCAAAGGAGAGATTAACAAAATTAAAAATTAAAAAAGTTGAACTAATAAAAATAACCATGATATTCTGTTAGAAAAAATAAAAATAAATAGATGTCATTAGAAAATTTAATTTAAAAAATAAATCAAATTACTAGTATCAAAAATTTAAAATATAAATTAAAAAAACAATAAAGAAGAAATAAAAGCAATCATTACAAATTATTCCACCCAACTATATGCCAATAAAACTGACAATTTAAATGAAATGGATATTTACAAAAGTATAAAGTGCCTAGATGAACAGAAAAGGAAATAGAATACTTTAATAATCCTATCTTAGAGAAATTGAAAAAGCCATAAATAAACTCCCAAACAAACAACTCCCAGGACCAGATGGATTTACAAGTGAATTCTGCCAAACATTTAAAAAACAATGAATTCCATGACTATGTAAACTGTTTGAAAAAATAGGAAAAGAAGGGGTCCTACCAAACACCCTCTATGCCAAAATATGACCTTGAAGCCTACATCAGAGAGTCAAAGGAGAGAAAGAAAATTGTAGATCAATATCCCTAATGAATATTGATGTAAAAATATTAAATAACATATCTACAAAGAGACCATAGCAATCTGTCAGAGAGATCAGATACTATGACTAGACTGGATTTTACCAAGAATGCAGGGCTAGTTCAATATTGGGGAAATTTTAAACAAAATGGAACACAGCATAATAAAAGCAACAAAAATCACATTATTATTTCAAAGATACAATTTTTTTTAACAAAATACAGTATCCATTCCTATTAGAAACACTAGACAACAGGAATAAATGGAACATTCCTTAAAATGATAACTAGCATTTATGTACAACCAAGAGCCATCATTATCTGTAATGGCAATGAGCTTTCTAATAAGGCAATAATCTTTCATAAGATCAGGGATAAAACAAAGATGTCCATTACTACTCAGTATTGTAGTAGGAATACCAATTCTAGCAATCGATGAGAAAAAGAAATTAAATGTCTAATCACAGGCAAAGAGAAAATGAAATGAATACTTTTTGCAACTGACATGATGGCTTCCTAAGAAGACCTTAGAGAGTCAACTAAAAAAACTAACTAAAATAATTAGCAACCTCAACTAAAGCTGCAGGGTGTAAAATAAACTCACATCAGCATTTGTATATATTACCAACAAGATCCAGCAGGAAGACATCAAAAGGGAAACTCCACTGAGAATAAATACTGACAGTATAAAATGCATGAGAATCTACCTGCCAAGACACACATAGGAAGTACATGAACACAATTACAAGACAGTCTTTTCATAAAGACAGGTGTAAGTATTAATATTTAATTAATAATAATAAATATTAACTGTTCATGAGTAGGCTAAACCAACATAATAACCATGACAATGCCACCTATGTTAATTTACTCATGCAGAGTCATATCAAACTAACAAAGAATTATTTTATGGAGGCTGAAAAAAATAATAAAATTCATCTGGAGAAAAAAAATAAAAAATATCAAGAGAATTTACGTGCAAAATAGTTACAGTATAGCTATATAGACAGACAGACAGATAGGTATTTGTGATGGCAAAGAACTCTGAGTTATGATTTGTCCTCCACTCTTGGAAAGGACCATGGTATCAAGAAGGTGATGCCATGACTCGCAGTTGAATTGGATTTCGGTGAGAGAATGCTGTGCCAAGTCATCAGCCTCACTTTCTCCTCCAGAGCCATCTGGGTACAATGGCCAGATGTAGGACAGGACAACTGGAGATGACCCAGGATGCAGTGGGAGACTTTGACCGATGGCTGAACAAGTTGTTGCATACGGGGTGAAGTACTATTTTGCTATAAGAAATAACCAGAGGTGTGGTTTCGGAAAAGCATGGTAAAGCCTACATACACTGATGCATAGTCAAGGGACAAGAACTGGGAGATCATTGTGCATAGTAACAACAACATTGTAATGATGATAAACTGTGAAAGACTCGGCTACTCTGATCAATACAATGATCCAAGACAATTCCAAAGGACTCATGATGAAAAAATGCTTATCCATCTCCACAAAGAGACCTGATGAATCCTGAGTGAAAATAGAAGCATAATTTTCTCACATTGTATTTCTGGTTTATTTCTTGAAATATGGCTGATATGAAAATATATTTTGCATGATTTCACATGCATAATGGATATAATATTATTTGCCTTCTCAGTGAGTGGGGGAGTGGGTGGGAAAGAGGGAGAGAATTTGGAACTCAAAATTTAAAAAGAAAAGAATGTCAAAAATAAATAAAAGTGTTAAAATATTTAAAAATCTAAGGAATAAAAGACTGTAATGGAAAAAAAATGATAGGTAGAGGAAATAGAGGAAGTAACTAATATTTCAAGGGGAAATTTTAGTATTATACAAGTCATTCTCCAATTGATAAATGGTCAAAGGATATGAGCAGGCAGTTTTCAGATAAAGAAATCAAAACTATTTGTAATCATTAGAAAAAGGTTCTAAATCACTATTGATTAGAGAAATGCAAACTGAAACAACTGTCAGGTACCTAACCTCTCACCTATGACATTGAGAACTATGGAGTCTGAATGCAGATTGAAACATACGATTTTCACTTTTGTGTGTGTGGCTTTTCTTGTTTGTTCTGCTTCTTCTTTCCCAACATGACTAATGTGGAAATGTTCACATGATTGCACAGGTATAACTTAGACCAGATTACTTGTCAACTTAGGGAGGGGGGATGAGAAGAAGCAAGAGAGAAAAAATTTGCAACTCAAAATCTTATAAAAAATGAATGTTGAAAACTATCTTTACATGTAATTGGAAAAGATAAAATACTATTTACTAAAATAAATAAATATTGAATTAAAAAAGCAAAAAAAGAAATCAAAGCTCTCTGTAGTCATATGGGAAAATGCTCTAAATCACCACTGATTAAAGAAATGCAAATTAGAACAACTGTCAGGTTCTGTTGCACACTTATGAGATTGGCAAATATGGCAAAAAAAGAAAAATGGTAAATGCTGGAGGGGATATGGAAAAACTGGGACATTATTGTGTGGTTGGTGGAGTTGTGAACTGATCCAAATTCTGGAGAGCAATTTGGAACTATACCCAAAGGACTATAAAACTGTGCATACCCTTTGATTCAGCCCAAAGAGATCATTTAAAAAGGGAAAGGAATGAATATGTACAAAAATACTTATAGCACCTCTTTTTGTGGTGGCAAAGAATTGTAAATTGAGGGGATGGCCGAACAAGTTGTAGTATATGAAGGTAATGGAATACTACTGCATTATAAGAAATAATAAACAGGCATTTCAGAAAAACCTGGGTTTACATGAATTGATGCTGAGTGAAGTGAGCATTATCAGGAGAACATTGTACACAGTAATAACAACATTGTGCAATGATCAACTATGATTGACTTGGCTCTTCTCAGCAATACAGTGATTCAAGACAATTTCCAAAGACTCATGATGGAAAATGCAATCCACTTGCAGAGAAAGAACTATGGAGTCCGAATGCAGATTGAAGCAGACTGTTTTCAGTTTTTTTCTTTTGTGACTTTTCCCTTTTGTTCTGTTTCTTCTTTCACAACATGACTAATGTGGAAATATGTTTACATGATTGCACACGTATAACAGATCAGATTGCTTGCCAGCTTGGGGAGGGAGAAAAGAGGGAGGAAGGGAGAAAAAATCTGAAACTCAAAATCTTATATAAAATGAATGTTCTTGTCCGTGGTCATTCAGGAAATGTCAAAGAGGACCTGGATCCAGGTCTTCTGATACCAAAGCTGGATATCTGTGACATTATTCTCCCTTGATGCATTATACTAAGTGGTTGTTTAATAAATGTTTGTTGAATGAATAAATACTTTAAAAATAAACACTTTAAAAAATCAAAAGGTTATAAAAAAAAGTATCTACATGGTAACAATTTACTAATTTTCTGATCTTTGATAGACATGAACCAGTTAGATAGTAGATACAGTATGCAAGTGATACATACACACATACAGTATGCAAGTGACACATACACACATAAAAGAAATTTAATTCTGAATAATGTAATATTAGCTGGATAATGCTACTTATTGGCTACTTCAGTCTACGTAATGTTTAATGTTACAAAAAATAAAATAATGAATATTTTCATATGTCATCACCCACACCCCTGAAATGTGTAGTATCAATTATAGGGCAATCATGTTGCAATACTAACATTGAAAAGTTAATTTCAATCTTCAAATATTTAACATCCAAAGTTCTCTTGCTAACTATTAACTGCTTGATTTTAGCATGCAATACAATTTAGACTTAAACAATAATTACTAAGTATGATATAACCCAATTTGCAAATGTAATCAATATTTTGATTTTATATTTACAGACACAAATCAAACAAAAATTAGGCTATGTCCCAGTTGTCTAAGTTTTAAATTACACTAATTCTAACTTTATAGTAGCAATATAAGTAGATAAGTCATATTATCCAGATATGCTAATTGTACTCTACTATGCAACTTACCACTTCTTTAAGTATATATTCACCATGCTGCTCACATCCAATATCAAAAATATACTTTCCAGGTCCCACTGGCTATACATAAAAGAAGCAAAATGTTACCTCAGATTATGATGGTTCAATTTAAAATACAGATGGAGTATGCTATATAATAATTCTCCCCCCTCCCCCAAGACCTGTGATTTCATCTGTGTTGAAATACCCTTCATTAATGCGGATCAATATCTTGCGTCTAACTTTCAGTCTTAGGGAGGTGTCTGGGACACCAAGAGGTTAAACGACTAGCCCAAATACAGCCAGTTTGAGTAAGGGTAAAACTTGAGCTCAGGTCATCATCCCAATTACAGGGCTGATTCTCTATCCATTATATCACAATGCCCTTGCTAGAGCAAACCACTGCATCTCCTACACAATATGGAAAAATTCAGAGAGAACAGTGTAGGTTATAGATTATTTTTATAAATTATTGATTATTACAAAGCAAGGCTCCTCAGCGAAGTCTAATTTACATTGATTTTAAGAGTATCTCAAAACACTGCTTTATCAAGGAAGCTAAGTATTTCCTAAGTAATCCTGACACCATTACTTTTCCGAGCAAATACTTTTTGTAATTAATGGAATGTAAAGTTTCAGTTCATCCCTTGGTCAAACTGCCATGATTTCCAAACTAAGAGGTTTTAAATTAATGAAGTTTTCTGTATATTACATTAAAGTACAATATGCTATCTAAAGAAAAAGGAAAAGCTTACAAAACGTTAAATCTGCATTTTAAGACACGAAGAATATAGTAGAATAGGGATACAATACAAGTATTCTTTGTTATACCTTATGGGATACTAACAGCGTCTAACTCCCAAGGTTGTTATGAGAATGAAATGAAATATTTGTCCTGGGGGATGGAAATTATTATAGAGCATACTCTACTTGTATTTGTTAAAATGTTATCTTAATGCTTTAACTCAATGTACTTCATTTTTCTCTACTTATTTTGTAAGTCATAGAGAGTATCTGACAAAATTATTGGCAAAATATATTAACTGAGTTTTCAGGAGATCCAATTAGGTCATATCTCATCAAGAGCATTTAAAAGTGAAACTAAACAGGAAAATATATAAAAAAACATAAAAGATCTGTCATTCTGTCCATCAACATTTTTTCTTCAGTAACAGTGGAGACACAACATTTAAACTCTAACATCACAATCCTGTTGTGTTCAGATGAATAGCACATGTAAAGCACTTTGCAAATTTTAAAGCACTATACAAATGTTAGCTAGTATATGAAATAGTACCAATAAAATTAAAAAAATAAAGATGGTACAGTAGCTGGAGCAGAGTGAGTATTCATAAAGTGCTTCAGGTAACTAAATTGTAAGGAAGTTGAAGGAAAGAGACAACAGTAGCAAATGAGTAGGGGAAAACATCACCTATGATATTGCAATTTATAAAAAGGTGATCACAAAGAAATAAAAAAATTGATTGATTCCTATCTACTTTCTTACCTCTATAAAATCTTGATGCAAATGATCTACACATAAACATGTATATGATTTGTTTAGTGTCAAGTAGAGCACCAAACAAGGAATCCCAGTGATGGAGGATACTTATATAAGATCCAAAATAAAGACATTACCTTTATATAGTGAGGTAATGTTACAGAGTCCAAAGTGTATTTTCAGCAATCTCTAGCAAAAGACTACAATTTTTGTTGGTTGTGGGAATCTAACCTCTATTTCCCATAGATTCAATGTATCAACACTTGTGTTTTCAACTTCTGTATTACTTTCTAGTAACATTAACCCATCGAAAGTTGAGAATTGGTTGTATGTGGTCTTTTTTTCCCCTTTCCATTGAAGGTTTTCATCCTTTACTGCATATTGATTGTAACAAGACCTCTTTCAGATGACTTGTCCATTTTTATTTGTAAATTTTATTGGCTGTTAATATATTTATTCTATACCTTCCTCTTCTTAATTTGTGCCTTTTCTGTTTCATGCAGCAATGAATTTGACTCCCTTGCTCATTGACCCATTTTATTGGTAATATGTTAGCAATATTAATAAAATGATTAATTGCTCAGAAGCTTTTCTCAAACTTTTAAAACACCACCATAATAAATGTGCAAGAGTTTTTTCTGAAGAATAAACATTTGATTTTCTAATTTTTGAGGAATTTATTTATTTAAAAAGATGTATTAAGAGGTCAGACTAATATTTTTGGAGGGGTACAATGAAGTAGCACGAAAAGGGGTATGAGAAAAAAACATTATTGGGATGCTCACGGACAAAATTTCACTCCACCCAAATCTCATTCCTCTAATGACAATAAAAGTAGAAGGAGCAAGATGATGATTCATGAAGGGAGGCAGAGAATTTTGATGCTCTCATACATCACACTGTACTGTCCTTTCTCAGGGTACCACCATATATTTTTTATTTCAATTTAATATTTTTATTTTGTAACTCTTACACATTAGCAGATATAATAATATTTTTACATTTATTAGAAAGTTGCACTTTTAAAATTACTTACATTTTTCCCCATGAACTTGCCCTGGTATCTATGCTGAAGGTGAATGAGTTCTCCTGTTCCCTCTTGTTGTCCATTTACCCAAGTACCAACATACTTAGAGCCAGTCTCAGCAAAGAAGTAAGTTCCTTGCCCATGCCTGTTTTGAGAGGGAATACTTTAAATTTTGCATAGGTTAAAAAATTAAAGAGGTTTTTTTTAATTGATTGGAAAATAAAGTTTCACAGGAGAAAAATAAATGAGAATCAAAGGAAAACCAAATTGCTGGATGTAGAAGAAAGAGCAGAGGATCAGAAGTCAAATGATTTGGGTTTACTTCCCTGCTTTTTCTGTTTACTGTATGACCTTAGGCAAATCATTGTAGTTTTAAAGTTTGAAAGGACTGTGGAGATCATCATTCTGTATTTGAGGTACAACTGGGTAGTAGTCTATGGGCTTCAATTTCCTTGATCACAAAGTGGTTGGACCAGATAATGTTTAAACTCCCTCCTAATTCTAAATATAAAACAAAAGCATAAATATATTATTGACCTCCTCTTTGACGGATGCTTATAAGCTCATAGAGTCTCAGAGTGGAAGGGACTCCAGGATGCCTACCTAGATCTAGTTCAATTTATAGCTAAGAATATATTCTACAAAATTCCAAAGAGGGTCCCTTATTCCCTCTCAGTAGCTCTAATTTTTAGGAAGCTTTTCCTTCTATCAGGACTTGAATTTGTCTTTGCAACATCCACTTATTCCTGTGAGTTGTTACCAAGAGGACATGTCTAATCTGTCTTGCACATGACAATACTATGTGGATTTGAAGACAATTACTGTCAGCTCTTCTGACAGTATGTCAGTATAAATAGTATAAATATCCCTAGTTCTTTCAAATAATCTTCATATATAGCATGATCTCAAATGGTTACATTCTTTTGTTCATCTTTCTAGTTTATTGATGTCTATTCTAAAATGTAATGACTAGAATTTAATGCTACAACGTAAATATGGTCTGATGAGGACAGAATACAATAGGACTATCATTTTCCTAATGTTGGACACTATGCCTTTCTCAAAGTGGCCTAATTCTGAATTTGCCCATTTCACTGTTATACTAGATAATATCTACTGTCCATTTTAGCTTGAAATTCAGACAAAACTATGAATTACCTGATGGACTTCCCTTTTGGTGGATACTTATAAACTTCATAGATCCTTACTGATCCTAAAGTCTAAAACAATTTAGATCTCTTTAAGATATAATTCGTCTAATATAGATATAATTTATCATGTGCACCATCACATTTTCCCCACCCTATACTTATGAAGTTGTGTTTTTTTTAAACTAATTGTAAGATGTTACATTCAACCCTATTAAATTTCATTCTGAGTAGTAACATATGTAATGGACTACGTTCTACGCCTGATATCAAAAAGATATAGATTCATATTCAGACACACTCACTAGCTGTATACTTATAGAAAAGTCTCTTAGCCTCTCAGCCTCAGAAACTAAGTTATAGAGAGTTCACAACCTGCATTAGTAGAGGACATTCTGCATAGAATAAATCATAGGTCCTTAACATAGATTTCATCTTACTAAATTTGGTCTAACGTTCTAGTCTTTTGAATTTCTTTTAGATCTTCTGTTATTATTTGGTTAACTTTCTCATCTAGCTTTGTGTGATCTGCAAATCTGATAATGATGCTATCCAGTTCTCCATCCACTGATAAAAATATTGAATACATTCTGCCTCCTGGTTTCCTTCAAGTCCCAGCAAAAATCAGACCTTCCACAGGAATTCTTTCCTGATTCCACTCAACTCTAGCACCTTCCCTCTGCTGATTATCTCCAATTCATTCTGTACATATGTTGTTTGTAAATACTTGTCTGCATGTTGTCTTCCCCATTAGGTTGTGAGTGCTTTGAGAGCAAAGGTGTATGATGACTAAACAACAACAGTATTGCCTGAAAGATCCTCACCCTCACATCTACAAACTTGTTCCTTAGGACCTGAAAATTAGCTTTCTTCTGAAAAAGAGGCACAGCCTTGTAGAGGTAAGTTCCATAACACTATTTGTCAGGGGAAAAGAATGCATGTCCAGTCGCTGGGCAACACCCCTAGAAATAAGGCTGAGGACTGACAAAGGGAAGCTGGCTGCTGGGCCCTTTCTCTGCTCACTCATGGATGTGAGAGGTTGGGAAGGTCTTAAGAGTTTAAAGAAGAGGAACTGAAATTGACCCTGTTAATGAATGAGCTGCAGAGTCAGTAAAGAAGAGAGCCAGTTATGCAAGAAATCAGATGTTTAAGTGTACATTTTTTTTTTTTGGCCTTTCATTTGATACTCTCTGAGAGTTGAAACAAAAGGTAAAACTTCTCCTAACTCTTCTGTAAATTATGGCAATGAATGAATGAATGAAGAGCCATTTTAAAGGCCCTTATTATGTTCCAAGTTCTGTACTAAATGGTATGGATACTAATAAGAGAATACAATACAGACAAACCTCAGAGATATTGCTAGTTGGCTTCTAGACCACTTCAATAAAGTGAATATTGCAATAAAGTGAGTCATGATAATTTTTACACATAAAAGTTATATTTACCCTATACAGTAGTCTTCTAAGTGTGCAATAGTATTAAGTTGTTTTTTTTAAAAACCAATGTACATACTTTAATTAAAAAGTACTTTGTTGTTAAATATGCAAACCATTGCCTGAGCCTTCAGTGAGTTGTAATCTCTTTGCTGGTCGAGGGTATTGTCTCGGTGTTGATGGTGACTGACTGATCAGAGTGGTGGTTGCTGAAGACTAAGGTGGCTGTGGCAATTTTAAAAATTAAGGTAACAATTAAGTTTGCCACATCGATTGACTCTTCCTTTCATGAAAGATTTCTCTTTAGCATGCGATGCTGTTTGATAGCATTTTACCCATAGCAGAACTTCCTTAAAAATTACAGTCCATCCTCTGAAATCCCACCACTGCTTTATCAGCTAAGTTTATGTAATATTCTTCAATATTGTTGTGCCTCAGGGATTAGGGAGGCCGGAGGAAAGAGACAGAGATGCAAGAATGGCTGGCAGGTGGAACAGTCAGCACACACACA
>JAQQSK010008265.1:0-13581 GCA_028658325.1 Potorous gilbertii
AAGGATTTTCACAAGAAAATACCCATCTATGGTCTTAGTTTTTTTCCCTTTTCTTGGCATTTTCCAAGCCAGTTACTTGATTTATGAGAGTCCTCTCCAACCCCTGGCCTAGATTCACCCTAGTGCTTGGGATCTGAGATTCAAATGCTGCTCCCCAGCCTCAGGGCTTTTGGTTGCAGGCCTGACTGCTCTTCAATGGGGGCTTATCTGCTGGTTCTCAGGTGGGGGCAGGGCCGCCTCTCAGGCTCAGTTCCCTCAGGGGGTTTTTACAGAGATCCTTTGTAGTGGAGCTGGGGTGGAGCTCCAGCCCACTCTGGGAGTCTCTGGCTGAGCTGCCTCTGCCTTTGGCCGAGCTGCCTCTGCTGCAGTGGCCGCTTCCCAGGGGGTCCGAATCGTGGAGATCCCCCGCTCCCCTCTCAGCCCTTCTCTCTCACTGACCTGTGCATCTGTGGGTGGAGGGACCTTCGCAGCTGCGGGAGAATCAGGTCCCTGAAGCCTGCAGGGCTCTGCTCGCTCCTCTCAGTGCGGTGTGGCCGGGGCGGGGGAGGGGAGCGCTCAGCAGGACAGGACTCCGCTCCCATCCGGGGTACCTTTGTGGTCGATTTTTCAGGGCTCTCTGCAGCAGAAATTTCCTTCACTGTGTTGCTGCGCAGCTTCCACTGTCTGTCCTACTTCTTACCTCTCTCTACCAACAGATGCTTCTGCTGCTCTTGTCTTCCTAGGAGCACCTGCCTTCCACATCACCGTGAGGCCTCCAGAGGAGAAGTACTCTGTAAATTATCTGGGCAGAAGTCTGCCTGATCCTGGGGCAGGGAGAGAACTGGTGAATGGGATATGTGTTCCTAAAAGTTGGAGGATGATAAAAACTTCTGTCTTCTCAAATACAGGAATGGCCACAGAGAGACCAAGGGAACCATCGGTAAGTTATTTCCATCCAGTCCTTACCCTGGACAAGCCTGTTTCATCCTTGACCCTAACTTTTCTTGATAGGCTTTTACCAAATATTAAGCCAGTTCTTAGTCCCTTACATATTCTTTCTTCTCCCCAATAGCATACATCTGAACTGGGCTTTCCTGAAATTTTTTTTTTTAATATTTCAATAGCTATACTTCAATATCATTGATTTAGTTTTAATCCTATGGAGTTCGATTCATATAATTAAAAAAATGATTCTAAAGAAGCTTCAATAGCTTTCATCAGACAGGCTCAAATCATTCACAGCACACCAATAGATTTAAGACTCCTGCTCCAAAGTCACTCACTGACCACTTTACCTTATATTTTCCCTCAGGATCCCTTGAGTGCAGATGCACATAGAGTGATCTACACTCAGCTGAACATAAGAAACTTGAATAAGAGGAAAGCCCATCCGAAGGAGACACCCAGAGACCCCACCCTCTACGCCACTTTGGCCTTGAAGTAATGATTGGGCAACTTTCCTGGAAGAATTCTCTCCCTTCTCTTCTCCCATCTCCTCTCCTCTTTTTCATTCTTATCGCATCTGCTCTCCAGTACTGTTCTACAGGTTCCCATTACTGGACCAGGATAGCTATTAGGGATATCCACTGGGATCTAGAGTTGGGCAATGGTCTACAATGATGATACACACAGAGATCCTTGCACAGAGGAGAAGTCAATACCATTCCTGGGGACCAGGAAGGACCTTCTCACTAGCTGGAATTGAAGCTGAGCTTTAATGAAAACCAGGCAAACTGAGGAAGGAAAGATTAAAAACCACATAGAAAGGACAGCCACCAGAGAGGCATGGAGTTAGTAGACTATTGTGTGCCAGGAAAAAAAATAGCTTATAGAGTTATTAGAGGGAAATCATGTGCAAGAAGATTGGAAAAGGAGTCAGCCACTAAGTGTGTCATCCACTCACTGCCATCTTCCATTGATCCCACATTCTCACCCGTTATGTTCAATCTGGTATCAAGTCTCATGTTTTCCATCATAATTCCATCTCATACATGGCCCCTTCTCTCCAATCACCCAATGACTTCTCTGGGACTTACTTCACATCTACATTATTATAATCACCTCCTGTTGGGTCTGCCTATCACCAGTCTCTCCCACTCCAGTCTAACATCCAATCAGCCATCAAGTTGATGTTTCTAAGGTGCAAGTGTGACTATGCCAGCCCTGTAGTTAATAATCTCCCTTTGATCCCTATCAACTCTAGGATGAAAAATACAATCCTATGTCATTTAAAACTCCTTTGCTTCGAATGCATCTTCCCTAGGACCTTTCAAGTTGTTTTACACTTAATGTACCCTCCCAGAATCTTGGTGGCCTAGACAATCAAAATCCCCAACAAAGGCCATGAAATTCATCCAGATATTCCCATGAACAACCCTCTTGTATTCCAATCATATTTTTATTGTCAGTATATACAACATTGGCTCATGCAAAGCAAGTGCTTTATGGTTTACTGTAGAAGTGTACTGGCAACAAACGTTGTCAGACCAGGCTAAAAATAGGTTTGACATCTGAAGGAAATTTTACATATGCTCTAGTCTGATCATGAGGGTCTGCTCAAATTAAAGAGCTTGGAAGTCTTTTGAAAATTGAGTTAAACTGAAGTGAAAGAGAAGAGACTCAGACAAAAGTAGGACTTTTATAGAGTAGAGTCTAGATGGAGATGTCAGGGAGGGATAAAGGAATGATGGGGCACAGACAAAAAGAGAACTTCCAAGGCCAACTCAGTTCATGTAAACGAAAGGGCAGATTGCTGAGAATCTTCCGGTATCCTTTCCCATATCTGCTGCCCGCATTTTATATATATATATACATATATATATATATATATATATATATATATATATATATATATTCCTACTCTGTACTAGGTGGTTGCTTTTGTGCTTTTCCTTGTTTGTTTGTTTTATTATGGTTTAAGGCAAGATTCTTTCCACTTTTGAATTATTTTACATTTAAGATGAGCAAAAAACCTAAGCATTTCTTCACGTACAATGAAATATAAAAGGAGGTAGCATATGAGTCTGTGAATTGCTGTTTCATACACACACATACACACACATACAAATGCATTCATATACATACAAAACTTCCATATGTTGCTTTCAAAACCATCCTGTTTCATCTTCTTCTATTCTGAACATTTTTTTCAAATGTATAAATGCTTCCTCTTCTTTGACTTTCTTTTTGTAAACCCCAACTAGGATAGAAAAAAAAATTCTCAATTACTTTTGAAAAGGGGAAAATCCTTATGACAAATAAAGAGAGTTAAGTAAAATTAATCCAGGTGGTGATCCTAGCAAAAATATCTTTCTGCGCTCTCTCTGTATTACTTTCAGGCAATAGTTGTATACCATGCTTCATCAGAAGTCCTCTAGAGGAGTAGATAGTGTTTGCATTTTGCAGAATTATGAAACCTCTCAAAGTTTTCTCCCCTTTCAATATTATTGTCCTTGTACAAATTATGCTCAGTTCCTATTACACAAGGTTCTCTTAAATCATCTCATTTTCACTTTCACATGGTGCAATGGTACTCTTTCATTTTCATTTCCTGCTGGTACACCCATTTTTCTATTGTCTACAGGGCAAAGAAGAATACTCCCTTGGGTGTTCTTTTCTTTTTCCCCTTTCTCATTCCTTCTTCAAGATTACAAAAGGTAGATTTTCTAACAAATATTCCCTTCTTACTATCATTTTGCCTCTAAACATTCCACCCCAATTCCTGCTCATTTCCTCATTGAGTTTGATATATGTCGACACCAAATTGATTATGAATGGGGCTATTTCACTTTTCTCAGTACATTTTATGTGAAGTTGAAGTTCATCTGGTATTGAAGTTATTAAACTTCTGAAGGGGAACTTCTTTCTTTCCTCTTTGTTGTATGGCAGCAAAGACAGATTCAAGATGGCAAAGTGAGAGCCAGCAACTTTGCCTCAGTTCCTCCAAAACCTCCTTCACAATGACCAAGTAAATGTCTCAAACCAAATTCTGAGAAGCAAAACCAAAAAAAAAAAAAGTCACAGTGAGTCAGTTTTGTTTTCTACGGGAAGCATGAAATGTTAGCACTTCACCATCATACAGACCATTACAATTTATTCAAGGAAATTGGCCTTTCCAGTGTTTGTTGGACTATTTTTTGTTTGCTACTCAACTGTTACTTGGTTGCTCTTGTTAATCTGTCAGAAATGTATAAAAGTCCTCTTATTGCTCTTTTATAGGCATATGCTCAACTTTACAATGCAAGTAATTCTGAGTTTTGAGGTCATACCTTTTGAATATTTTATCCCAAAATCTACACTGATTTAGAGGTAAAGCTTCAAAGTCTTTTGTGATCCAGAACATAATTCCTTGGTATTTGAAATTTCCCTTTTAAAGGCTTGCCAGATTATTGTTCTTTAGTGTGAGAGATAAGGAATTTGGGGCGTGGAATTCCTCTGATTTTCTTTTGGGGATCCCTTTCAGAAATGGTTAGGGTATTTTTTTAATTTAATTTTGCTTTCTGGTTCAAATAGAAGTGGATCATTTTTATAATTTCTTGACACAAAGTGTACCGGGGAAGTTTTTGGTCATGGATTTCAAGAAGTGCAGAGATGTTTAAAGTGGCTCTTCTTGAACTTTTGTCCACATACATTCTTTTCCACATCATATATTCTATTTCTTTTTCAGTTGTTTTTATGTAAAATTTGTTCCTCTCTCATTGAATTATTGTTTTCTATTCTAAAATATTAGCAAAATATTTTTAGGAAATCCAAATTTTCTTCTGATCCGTGGCTTATAATAGTTAAATAAAGTTTTCTTTGGTGATCTCTACTACCGTCATACACAGAAACACACACGTACAGAGAGATTTATTTATCTGTATATGTATATATATATATATATATATATATATATATATATTTATATATATATGTATATATATGCACACAAATACACATAAACAATATAAGTGTGTATATATGTACGCATGTGTGTGTGTGTTTCTAATATTCGTCAGTGGATTTTTTGGTTTGCTGATGACTCCTACATGATTTCCTGAACTAAGATTCGGGGTCAGGTCACATTCTGTGCCTTGTTGCAGTTGTGAGTGAGGTGATCATCCCTGCTTAGTCTCACCAAGGGTCCCCTGTATTTTTTCCTTTATCTCTACTCCCCAGGGCTAATCTTCCCTGGATATATGAGGATCTAAGAACTGTATAAGAAGGAATTTTTATATCATCTCAGATAATAAGTACTATTGGAAATTTGAGATTTCAGATATGGATATATTGTCAATTCTGTCCTCTTCTGGATTCATATTTTGATCTTCCCTGTCCCCATAGTAAGATGTGATTGTCTATTCTTTTCTATTTTGCTTGTTTGTCATGGTGATTGCTTTTTTCCTGGCTATTAAAGTGTATCTATGCTTCTGGGACACATGGGGTTCTGTCCCACAGTTCTTGATCTGTGAGCTTGGGGTCACGTATCTGGTTTTGTGTGTTGTGGCCTCTGTTTTTTTTTATTTTGAAGCTACCTATAATGTTGCAACTTGCCTGTTGTTGAGCTGGCTACTGTGTGTCAAGGCCAAGGCCAGGTGAAGTCTTTCTGAGTTTCCCCAGGGCTTACACTGAAGCTCCTGGATTGAAGTGTGGAGAAGGTGTGGTCTGACTATAGAAGGTCTCCTATTACTAGAATTGAACTACAAGACAGGCAGGCTCTGGGGCTGGTGAAAACTTGTCTACCCTGATATCTCCCCAATCCCCATGGCTGTGCTAAGGCATATGGGGGTACTAGTATTGGAACTTACAAGCTCCACCTCCCTTGGGCTCAGAATCTCCTGCTCATCCTCTGAAGTAGGGCAAGGACTCTTCTCTTTGATCTTCCTAGCCTCTGAAACTCAAAGGCTGTTGTTCTCCTTATGCTGGCTACAGTATTCCAGGACTTTTCCTGGGCAAATATTCTCTGGGTTTCTGAAGGTCAACAAAGGTGGCATGGGAGCACATACAGTTTACTCCACCATGTTGGCTTTCACTTGCTCAAACAGGTGACTTTCAAACCTTTAGTCCGTTGGCTGATAGTCTCAAGTGTGGCTATCCCTTCTACAGGGACCCTGTTCTTCTCTCTCACTTAGTTACACTGGACTCCATCCTCTGCTGAGAATCCACATTGCTGCTTCTGATTTGCTCTGTCTGGTGTGTTCCTTCTCAGCTATGGCTGAGTCTTCCTTGGTGCAGCCCATGCTCTGCACTCACCCTGCCTGCTGTAACATCCTTCCTATCAAGCTTTCAGGTTGTTCTGGGCTGCAAGTCAGCCACATTCCCTCTCCTAGTGGATTCTGCCACTCTAAAATCTGTTCATTATCATTCTTTAAGGGTAACTGAAGTAGTTCGTGGAAGAGCTCAGGAGAATTTCTGCCTTCACTCCCCCATCTGGGTCAATTTGGAGCAATTTTTACATGTTCCTTTGTGGTTTAGCTTTATTTAAGAACCTTACACTCTCACACTTTGACTCTTTTGCTGTTAACAAATGATTCTTATTTGTAAGTTTCTGTCAATTACACGTACCTCTCTTGCAATAGTCCATTATCACAGAAAATTTCTACAAAAGTTGTTTCCCTTCATTGTGTCCCGGTTTCCATCTCCTTTTAACAAAATTGATTTGGTCTGCATCAGAGGTGGGGTATATGTGACCTTCTCAATCCTTAAGTGATGTATTTTGAATAAATACAAACTAGTTCTGTAAAATTTGGATTCAGTCAAAAGCCTACACTTAAGGATTTAGAAAGCCACAAATTTCCCTGTGCTAGAGTTGTCCTGTTCAGATTCCCTACCCAGGATCTTCTAACGTCACTGTCTGCATCTCCGCTCTGACATGTACTTTACAAAATGACTCATTGTGATTTTTAAATTCAGATTTCCTGATCAATGTTTCATCTAATATATTTCTAAGTAATACTTTACTTTAACACATTTATACATGGCTCTGTATTTCCAAATTGCTCTACAGAATATTTGGATCAGCACAAGACTTCTGCAACAGTCTCACGGTCTCAATTTTCCCACATGCCCTTCAACAATTCTCATTTTCCTTTACAGTCATATTAACTAACCGGATTAGTCTGTGGTTATTGCTAAAAATGTTTTAATTTGCATTTTCTAAACAATAGTGATTTAGAACATTTCATATACCCACTATAGATCTCTGAATTTTTCAACGATAATACTGGCTGCTCATATTCTTTGATATATTTTCTCTATATCAATTGTGGAATGGTTCTTAGTTGTATAAATTGGACCTATTTCTCCATATGTTTGAGAAATGAGCCCTTAATTAGAGAAATTTGTTATAATTTTTCACAGGAGTGATTACTATATATTTCCCTTCATCCCTTTACGTCTGGTTTATTTTACACTCTCTTTCCTGTCACCCTGTACATTTTCAAACCTATGTTGCTTCTGAAATTTTCCTTTCCCAATCTGCCCTCCCTTCAATCAGCCTATCTCCTCTTTATTGCCTTCTATTCCTGCTTTCCAGTACAGTGAGACAGATTTCTGCTCCCAATCTTATGGATGTATTCTTCCTTCATTGAGTCAGTTCCAATGAGAGTAAGTTTCACGGGCTCCCCTCACCTCCCCCATCTTCCCTTTGATTAGAAAAGCTCTTTGCTTTCTACTTTTTATTGCTCTTTTTGCTCATTTTGCTAGCCAATTTTTAGAGCTGTTTGGTAAGGTAGGGATATGCTTTCATGGAAAGGGGCAAATTCTGCCCAGTTTCCGGGGTTTTGGGCAGGTGTTTGCACTCATGTTTCTAAGGAGCTGAAAATTTTCAGTTTTCCCAAGGTGATGTGTTCAAAGGAGAGGTCTTTATTCTTCTGCCCTGTGCTCTCCTCTGTGAGTCACCATATCTACTCTTTTCTGCCTCAGAATTGTGAGGAGGAATCCTTTTCCACTGCTGCCCCAAGCTCCACCATGCCAGCAGTTCACCTGGCCCCACCTGGCTCCACCTGAGACCTGGATCCAAGGATTGGCAAAGCAAGAGAATATTTCTTCCATGCCAGCAAAGAGATCTCTGCAATTTGTTTATGATCAGCCATTTGATTTAGCATTGTCTATAGGTTGAGAGCTCCAGAAGCAATCACTGCACCTCCACTCACTGCTGTAACCATCATCCTGGGGCTAGGGCTACAGAGTTATCCTTTCTCACAGAAGTCTGACAGACCTTTCCTACTGACCTTCTAAGTTGTTATTGGATCATGTGGTTTTAGAAATCTGGAAATCACCACTGCTGTGAGTTATTTAGTCCCCTAAGGCTTGTTCTGGCACTTTCTGTGGCAGTGTTGCCTGCACTACACTATGTTCTTCTTCTCAACTGGTACAATAGAACTTTTGTGTTGACCTTTCAGTTTGCGTTGACCTGAAAATTTGTTTCAGTCTGTCCTTTTATGGCGTCTGCTGCTGTAGCATTTGTTTAGAGTCATTTTTTAGACGTATTTGCAGGAGACTGGGGGAGTCCCTGTTTTTCTCCACCATCTTGCCTCCACTTGCTTCCCTCAACTTTTTTGTTAAACATTTAGGTAGTTGGACTATACCTTGCTCTCTTTCTCTACTTTTCCATTGTCTCTACCATGATCACTCTTCAAGTCTCCTCCTGTGAAGTTCCAAATATCCAAATCTTTCACCCTTTCCAAATGTGTTTGTCCTTATATATTAATTGTTGAATTACCGAAAGTGACACTCGTCAAGAAGTTGTGTCCTGAGAGAGATTATCTCTTCCCCCTTGTTTCCACTTTTAATTTGGAAGTGTATCATATATTTTAAAATTCTTTCAAACACTCATTCCCAGTATCTTGATTCACTCAATTTTCATGACTTATTACACTTTTCCAACTAAGATACACAAAGAAAGTCGTAACTGTGACCTGACTCTTACCTTCATTGGTTCAATTTCTATGTTATTGAATTCTCAACTGAATTTATATGATGATCATCATTTTTCATGTTACCTTCCACTCTACATTGTAGATTTTTACCTTGTCCTTTATCTTTTTCATGACCTCCATCCACACTATTCTTTTTTTAATAAATTTATTTATTTAACTTTTTACATTCATTTTCACAAAATTTTGTGTTCCAAATTTTCTTCCCCTTTGTCCCCTCCCCACAGCCCAATATGCTGGGCATTCTAATTACCTCTATTACCAATTGTCCCTCTCTTCCATCTTCCCTCCCTTTCCTTATCCCATCTTCTCTTTTGTCCTGTAGGGCCAGATAACTTTCTAATCCCCATTACCTGTATTTCTTATTTCCCAGTAGCAAGAACAATACTCGACAGTTGTTCCTAAAACTTTGAGTTCCAACTTCTCCCCATCCCTCCCTCCCCACACATTCCCTTGGGAAGGTAGGCAATTCAATATAGGCCATATCTGTGTAGTTTTGCAAATGACTTCCATAATAGTCATGTTGTGTAAGACTAACTATATTTCCCTCCATCCTATCCTGCCCCACATTGCTTCTAATCTCTCTTTTGATCCTGTCCCTCCTCGAGTGTTGATTTCAAATTGCTCCCTCCATCCATTGCCCTCCCTTCCATACTCCTCCCAACCTTTCTTATCCCGTTCTGCCTCATTTTTCTGTATTGTAAGATAGGTTTTCATACCAAAATGAGTGTGCATATAATTCCTTCCTTTAGTTTTCTTGAAGCCTTTGGATGTAGGAGCATTGACTTTGTTGCCTTCTTCTTTTATGCTTTGATCTTCCTTATCACAAATGAAAGATTCTAGATTCTGCTTTTTTTGCTCTGTTTGCTCATTTTTCTAGCCAATTATTTGACTTTTAGCTGTTTGGCAAGGTAGAGATCTGCTTTCACAGAGGAAGGCAAACTCTGCCAAGCTTCTGGGATTTTGTGCAGCTATTTGCACTCATGATTCTAGGGAGCTGAAAATTTTCACTTTTTTCCAAGGTAATATGATCAAAGGAGAGGTCTTTACATTTCTGGCCTGTGCTCTGGTCTGTTACTCACCACATCTGCTCTTCTCTGCCTCAGAACTGTGAAGGGGAATCCTTTTCCACTGCTGCCCCAGATTTCACCATGCCAGCACTTAGCCTGTCCTCAGGGCAATCACCCAGACCTGGGATCCAGATGCAAGGATGGACAAAGCAAGATAATTTTTCTTCCATGCCATTAAAGGGATCTCTACAATTTCTTTATCATCAACCATTTCATATCCCGCTGTCTGTAGGTTGAGAGCTCCATAAACAATCACTGGACCTGCAGCCACTGCTGCAGCCACCACACTGGGGCTAGGGCTACATTGTTATCCTTTCTCACCAACATTTGACAGACCTTTCCTACTGATCTTCTATGTTGTCATTGAAACTTGTGGTTTGAGAAATCTGGAAATCACCACTGCTGTGAGTTATTTAACCCACTGAGGCTTGTTCTGGCACTATCTCTGTCACTGTGGACCACTCTGAAGTATGTTCTTCTTTCAACTAGTGCAGTTGACCTTTTCTGTTGACCTTCCAGGTTATATTGTGCTGAAAATGTTTATCCTGTCATTTTAGGGCTTCTGCTACTATCGAATTTGTTTAGAGTTATTTTTTAGAAGTATTTTGAGTAGACTGGGGGAGAGCTCAAATAAGCCCCTGCTTTTTCTCCACCATCTTGTCTCCACTTCCTTCCCTCAACATTTTTGTTAAATGTTTAGGAAGTTGGCCTATACATTGCTCCTTTCACTACTTCTACATTTTCTCTACTATGATCACCCAGAAAGTCCCCTCCTCTGAAGTTCAAAATATCCAAATCTTTCACCCTTTCCAAACGTGTTTGTCCTCATATACTACTTACTGAATTACCAAAACTAACGTTCCTTAAGAAGTTTAGTCCTGAGAGAGATCATGTCTTCCCTCCTGTTTCCCCTTTTAATTTGCAAGTGTGTTGGGGTGTAAGCTCAGTTTTCATGTGAACGGTCTCAGGTCAGGTGAAGGTGAGGGCTTCACTGCTAGGCTCTCATGAGGCCCCCCAGAGAACGGGTGGGAAGTGAGGAGTGGGACACGAGCGTTCTTTTTCTTCCACCTCTTCTCAGTGGAAACTTGCAGGGAGAGCATTACACCCTTGAGATTGATCTGAGGTGGTCTGAGCACACCTGTTAGTTGGCTAAGGGGTAGAGAGCACACTGTCCACGAGTGAACCATGCAGTTGGGAGAGCTTAAATGGGGCCAGGAAAGCCTGGGGATTCACTTACTCTCTCGTCGGGTAGGAGGAGAGGGCTCCACGGGAGAACTTGTCCTTCATGTCAACATGTAGCCTGTCTCATGGATAAAGCCTACACCTCTGCTTCACTCTGGTGGTCTCTTCTCCCATAAGTATGTCCGGCTGATCACCAAAGACCTGGGGTAGGTAAGATGACCCCATAGCCCGCGGCAATTAGGCCAGTCAGAAGTGCACCATATATTTTAAAATTGGTTCGAACACTAATTCACAGTATCTTAATTCACTCGATTTTCATGACTTATTCCACTTCTCTATCTCAGATACATAAACACAGTCATAACTATGTTCTGACTCTCAACTTCAATTATTCCAGTTCTATGTTGTTGAACTCTCAAATACCTTTATATGATGATCATCATTTATCATGTAATTTTCCACTCTACCTTATGGATTTTAAACTTGTTCATTATCTTTCTCATGCCCTCCATTCAAACTATCTTTCTCAAATCAATCTCAGCCCTTGAATAGTAATAGTCTTTTCCCTCAATACCTGGAGAACCATTTCGTTTTTTACTATCCATTATTCTTGAATCCCTAACCTTTTTGTCTGATCACTTATCACACTTTGCATAACGGAAGCATGGGTTACTCATATCATATGACCTTACTTCCATTAATGGGAAACTTAAAAAAGAAGAAAGAAATTATGAAATTATGAAGACTGCGTTTTATCAGTACCAGCACAAAGTGAAAGCTTCTCGATGGGAAGACAGAAAAGAGAGCTTTGAGGAGGAACCTACATAGATTATACCATTAAAGGGGAAGGGCATAGTAAGAGAGCAATACAAGAATTCACAGGAAAAGGTTAAAATGTCAGAGCTCTCAGAAGGAAAAAAATGGGTAAGTAAAAAACCTTGATAATAAATATGAAAAATTATTGAAAAAAACATTTGAAATAAAAAGGAAGATGATTTTCCTGATCATTGAAGGGGGTTCAAACATTTAATTATATATTTTGAGGTAGAGGAAATTAAATGGACACTGTGAGTCAAGGGACACTGGATTACCCAGAGAGCATGGATTTGCAGTTGAAGACTTCCATAAAGGGTTCTTTAAAGAAATATGGAAGCATTTAAGTAGGGAGAAAAATATTTAGTGTTCATGTCAGGGATATGTCAACATAATAAAAATAAAAACAGTATGAAAGTTAATTTATGTTTTAATACAATCGAACAAATACCAAAAGAATACTTTCCAGAAGTGAAAAAGAAATGCTAAGAAAGGGAGAAGAAACCTCCACTCCACTGCTCTACAGAGCACATATCTATGACCTTGTTACATTGCACAGATTTTCTACTACTCTAGTACTTGCTACATCTGTACGTTAACTTCTATGGTATTGGCTACACTTGCTACTCTTTTCCCTCTTTTACTTTTTTTCATTTAAAACTATGATTCGTTTTATGTGAAGATGATCTGGGCAGAAGAAATACCACAGACTTACAGGAAGAAATTCTAAGAAAATATAAACTGTCAGATGTTAATGAAAATCTATTTTAAATACAAAGATCTCTATGATGCCTTCAGCCTTTTATTATCCAGGCTAAGCATAAGCAATTTTTAGCCTATCCTCATATGGAACAATCTTCTAGTTTCTATTATTGAATCTGTCTTAAATTCACTGGGACACACTTTCATCACCTGTGAACTGAAGAATTGAACTACATCACCACTGAGGCCCCTTCTATCAGGAGATCTATGACACCACGATTCAGTCAGATTGTCCTTCCACTGGACGTTCCTCTGACAGGATCACATGCCCCATTAAACACAATCTCTGAATGTGGTTTGACTTGGACATTCCACAATAGCACAATCAGAGCCCAAGTTCTCAACGTGACTTCTCTAAAAGCAGGTGACAATCTCAGAAGTGTTTGGGGTTGCTGTTTCACCCCATTGTTTACATCTGACACCTTCCAGTCAAGGACACCAACAGATCATTAGCTGAAAAATTGACGGTTATATTTCCACTAAAGTAGTAGATATGTATATGAAACTCTCTCTCTCTCTCTCTCTCTCTCTCTCTCTCTCTCTCTCTCTCTCTCTCTCCCTCTCTCTCTCCCTCTCTTTTTCTTTTCTTAGTTTTATGGAGAACTCACACAGGGCAAGTGTTCACATGATCTTCAGAAGTAGCCGTATCAGGAAGTGCTCAAAGTGTTTCTTCAGAATTTTGGTATTGATTGTGTAACATGGAAGAGAGTGGCACAGGACTTGTCAGCATGGTGTACCCACATCGCAGAAGGTATGGTGCACTACGAGCAAAGCAGAACTGAAAAAGCTCAGAGGAAACGCAAGACAAGCACATTTACAGTATCCAACCCAAATATTCACTCAGATTATTTGTACCTGAC
>JAQQSK010008266.1:0-13581 GCA_028658325.1 Potorous gilbertii
CATCCTGGGTCATCTCCAGTCATCCTGATGAATATCTGGTCACTGGATTCAGATGACTCTGGAGGAGAAGTGAGGCTGGTGACCTGCACAGCCCTCCCTCACTCAAAAACACGAAGTGAAGTGCATGTCATGTCATTATTTCTCTGATGGCACGCTCTTATTTGGCAACGAAGGATGAACACACAATGAACAGCAATTAAAGGATTAACTTGAATCTGAAAACTACATTCCCTGGGCTAGCAGCATTTCAGTGAGCAGATCTAGATAAGATGAGCCCGGTACTTCCTCTCGAAAGAGAGCACAACAGTCAGCCTCTGCCTCCATCTCTTGCTTCCTCTCCTGGCAGGAATTAAAGTCTCCCTTAGAGAAGGGATGGGGGAGGAGATATAAAGATATATCTATTCTGGCTTCCCTGTGAGCCAAGTTGAGACATCCTTCACTATATACGTGACAATGAAAGAGATTGTGATAAGCTATGAATAGTGGAAGGTCTTTCAACAGCATTGTTGACAATTATGGACATGTCCATTAGGTCAGAGACATGAATTTTAAAGAATCAATGCACCAGCCATACTTGACAGTATATGCAGTATTCCAGAGACATGACAATTATGGACATGTCCATTAGGTCAGAGACATGAATTTTAAAGAATCAATGCACCAGCCATACTTGACAGTATATGCAATATTCCACACCTAGAACATCCCTATTCTTCTCAGAAGATAGCAGGATTTAAAAAATTATTTCTTGACAGTATATGCAATATTCCACACCTAGAACATCCCTATTCTTCTCAGAAGATAGCAGGATTTAAAAAATTATTTCTAAAAAATTATTCTTAACCAACCCAGTTGATTTAGAGCCAGTTCTGTCCTTGCTAAGGAACTCCCCCCACCCCTGACACTGTTATCATAGATTTCCTTCTGTCTAGCTAGTTCCCTTACTCTCTCATGAAAACACTGCTTACTCTCACTTCCATGCCTTCCTTCTTGCAGTTCATACCCTGTCCCATTCCCTCCCATAATACCTTTTCCTCTAACCTTTATCAATCCAAATCATTTAAGATCATGCTCAAGTCCTACCTATAAACAGTAGTTAGAGTAGGAAGCACAGTAAGTAGTTAGAGTATCAGGGCTGGAGTCAGGAAGATCTAAGTTCAAATCTGACCTCAGATACTTACTAACTATGTGACCCTGAACAAGTGACTCAACCCCATTTGCCTCAGTTTCCTCATCTGTAAAATGAGCTGGAGAATGAAATGGCAAACCACTCCAATATCTCTGCCAGGGAAACCTCAAATAGGGTCATAAAGATCTGGGCATGACTGAATGACAACAATAAGACTTATCCCTTTCCTATAGTTTTTCTTGACCATACAAACTCCTTGATTTTTCTTCTCCCAAACCGCTACAACCTAAGGATTCATGGAAGGATACTAAGGTTTTGTGGACATATACTAGACTTGTATTTTATAAGTGGAGTTAAACTTTAGATATTTTTGTCAAATTACTGGTTTTTTCATATTGTCAGCTCAGGTGAGGATATGAATTCCCAATCCTATTCTTCCTATCTCTAAAACACTGATGCTTAAGAGACTGGACCTTGGAACCACCAATCTTGAAATGTTGTCTTTCCCCTTTCCCTCCTGGCCTAAGCATATTGAGCAGGGAATCCCAAGTCATGCTTCTGCTGGGCAGAAGAGTTTGTACAATTTTCTTTTCTCTCCCCAAAATGACAGGTTTAGAGGTGAGGCCAAGAGCGAATGCTCAGCAACTGTCTGGATTAACAGCTTGACACATCTCCTGTGCTGCTCTGCTGGCTCCTTTTCATTAGACAATTGGATGTTGTTAAAGCTAGTGTTAAAAGTGACACCAGAGTGGTAAAGATGCCACAGTCAGATGGCGTTAAAGGTGACACCAACACCACTGAGTTCTGTGAGCATTCAAAAGTGACAACTCCTTCCACAGCCATCTCCCAGGAGCCCATGGGGTGGGCAGAAAAGTCTCCTTGAAAGAAGGCAGGCTTGTGAAGAAACGCAGAGTGAAGGCTGTAGAGAGATAGCTGAGCCCATGAAGCCAGAATAAATCAATGGTTAGATTGTTGGCATGAGTATAAAGGGCCCATCAAGTGAAAAAGCAGGAAGTCAGCCAGATTATGGACCTGTCTCATACCCCAGAGATATGAGTTTTTTAAAGTTTTTAAAGCATTTTTATGTGTGTCCTATTTTGTATTTGGTTCTATTAAGAATACCAGGAAGTAATAATGTCCTTGACCACAAGCAGCTTATACTTTAATTGGAAAGAGAACACACACACACACACACACACACACACACACACACAACCAAACAATTAGAGAATAACACATTAAATTAAACAGAGGAGGTGGGAGAAGATGAAATTTACATTTTGAGGTTTTTTTCAGGTGGTGACTAGTAGATTCTATTTATACTTTGCCCACTGGTTCCAGCAGATCTGGGCAGTTTTCTTCTATGATTTCTTAAAACATGACTTGTAGTCTGTTCATTTCATTGTGTCTTTCAGGTAGCCCTGTGATTCTTAAACTACCTCTCCTCAATCTGTTTTCCAGATCTATTGTTATTGCTTTAAGATACCTTACATTCTTTTCATTCTTTTTTCAGGTTTTTGCTTTTGGCTTAATATTTCTCATGACTGCATGGAGTCATTAATGCTTCTATTTGGTCCATTCTAATTTTTAGGTAGGTTGTTGCTTGTATAAGGTTTCTCACCTTTTCTCCTAAGCTGCTAAATTTGTTTCCAAATCTTTCTTCCATAATTAACTCATATTTCTTTCCCTTTTTTCCTCTTATGTTCTAATTTAATTTATAAAAACATTTTAAAACTCTTTTCTTAAACTCTTGCTTCATCTCTACAAGAAATTCTAGTTGAATGTATGTCAAGCTGTGTTTTGCTTTGAAAGTTAGCTTGTATAGGCTTTGGATTCATTCTCTTCTTCTGGTTTTATGTCTGATGGGTTTTAATTGTTATTGTTTGCTTATTTCTCCTAGTCTACTTCTTGACTTTACACTTTATGTTAGGGCTAAGATCTACCCATTTCTGGAGGGAGTGTTTGTGTGGAGCTTTTATCCTCTAGGATCTTACTGCAGTACTATTCCAGGATCTCAGGGACAGCTCAGGCTGGGAACCTGCAAGCTTTCAGTGCTCATTGGTGGAGATCAAGGCCATATCTCCATAAGGGTCAGGGCAGAGTTGGCAGAAGCAAGAGAGAGGAGAGGTCTCTTTAGTCTCTGGGATCTCAAATCTCTTTGGGGGCTTTGGGCATCCAATACCAATGGAGAAGATGCAGAGTATTCCAGGCTATCTTCAGGGCCATGAAGAGAGAAAGGGAAGAATCTTCTTCTGGAAAAGAGTTAACGTGAGAAGAGAGCAAAATCTGAGCACTGCCCTGCTGGTTTGTACTCTTCAAGTTCCTGACTTGAGTTAGCTTCTGAGCAACATACTTACTGACTTGCCCCAGCTGGAGATCCAGTAGACTGTTCTTAGACTTAGCCCTCATAAGCAAGCTAAAAAACTTTGCTATTTTAGAGTAGCAGAACTACAGGTTTCCCTTTGGGGTGAGGTTCCTTCCCTGTTAATTCCCTCTGCAGTCCAGAATGAGATGTACACACACACACACACACACACACACACACACACACACACACACACACACACCTTCTACTGCTTTGCTCTTAGAGTCAGACTTACATAGCTGCCACTGTTTCTGAATTTACTTCTCATCCAGTAAAGACTGGCAACCATTCCTCACACTAAATGTCACAAGTTTCTTGTTTCTTGGCCCAAGTTTCTTCCTCAGTCCTTGCTGGATCTGTGACCAGGAACAGGGTAGTGAGTGTTGTTATTATTGAATCAATTCTTTGGTGACTCCATCTTTGGGTTTTCTTGGCAAAGATACTGGAGTGGTTTGCCATTTCCTTCTCTAGCTCATTTTACAGATGAGGAACTGAGGCAAACAGGGTTAGGTAACTTGCTTGGGGTCACACAGCTAGTAAGTGTCTGAGGTTGCATTTGACCTCATGAAGATAAGTCTAGCCCAGCAGTCTATCCATTATGTCAATGATAGCGCTTCCCATTGGCACCAGACAAGGTCAAGTTCCTCTGTGTGGATCTGGGACCTCTTATGACCCTGGTACATTGCTTCAGTACTGTTTAACTCTCTCTCCATGACTGTTTCTGGCCAGTCTCTATCTCACTGTTTTTAGAAATCTCCGTCTATATCTTTATGCCTACCTGGACTGAAAAAATGATAGATGTGTTGTGACTTTTTCTTGGGTTTCCAGATTGGTCACTCAGTCTGGTGTGTTTTTCTGATTTATAAGGAAGAGTCATAGGAGAAAGTTCAACTATGCTCCCTACAGCTCTGTCATCTTGGTTCCTCCCTAGCATGGACTATTGCAGAGATCTGCTCCCTACTTCAGTTTCTCTCCCTGTAAGTCATCCTGCCAAAATAATCTTTCTAAAATACAACTCCGATCACGTCACCCCTGCTCAAAAAAATCTTTAGTGGTTCCTATAATCTCTAGAATAAAGTACAAACTTCTGAGTCTGGATTTTAAAGGCCTCGTATTTTCCATCCATTTTCCAGATATAATTCACTTTATTACTTCTACCAATTCTATATACTAGATGAACTATTCTACTTACTTTCCTTCAATCTTGTCATTTCATTTCCTATGTTTATTCCCTATGTCATTTGGACCTTTAAATTTCATTTAAGGTTAATTTGGAATAACTTGGTGGTCCAGGGAACAGAGTGTTGGGCCTGAAGTCAGGAAGACTCCTCTTTCTGAGTTTAAACATTTACTGACTCTGGGAAAGTCACTTAACTCTGTTTGCCTCAGTTTATTTATCTGTAAAATGAGCTGGAGAAGGAAATGGCAAATCTCTCCATTACCTTTGCTAAGAGAACCCTAAATGGGGTCATGAAGAAACAGACCCAAATGAGAAACAACTGAACAACACCTTCTAAGGGAAGTTTTTACTGATCCCTTTAAGCTGTTGGTGTTCTCTGCCTCCTCACATCATCTTGCACAGACTTACTGGATTGCATGTTTAGTACTATTAGTACTCCCACCTCATCATCACCAGCACTGCTTTGACTATCCATAGGATATTTCGTGCTTTAGAGAACTGAACTCAGAGTGAGGAAAAACCTGGTTTTAAATCTGGCCTTTGATACATATTAGTTGTGTGATTGATGACAATGTCCCAGACAATCCTTTAAATAAGTCATAGAATAGGAGCTTATCCATGCTGGTATTTAAAAAAAAAAAGTTTTCTCTCTGGGAGTTTCCAATACCAAGGGTCTCTACAGTGGGGATCCTTTACCTCGACAGTGGGCCATGGCATGAACCCAAGAGGTAACTAGAGGGTGGAAAGATGGGTCCCATCCTAACCTCTCCATGATAACCGATCACAGAGGTCAACTTCCATATAACTGTTTCAGCACCTTCAGCCATTAATGCTATACTCTACCAGCCTCCCAGAGTTGGCCTCATATAACTGTGCAACTCCCAAACTTCCCTCTCCTGCCCTGGATCTTGATCTCTCAGACTGGGTATAACCTAATCCCAACTACAGCAGCTCAGCTGAAAAAACATCCATCTCTCCCCTATTGCCATCACCTTCTAGCTACACCGAAACCCCTTAGCAAATTGGCTCTGTTTTCTGGAGCAATGGCAGGTAAGCGTTCCACCCCACCCCCTTTATGCTTTTGTTTTGTTTTATTTGGGGATTTTTGGTGGGAAAACTTACACAGTATTGAATAAAGTAGGCATCATAGATTCCATTACATTGCCTTTCCTCAAATAGCTCCCTTCCTTCTGAACTCACCTCCTGTCTAGGTAAGGCAGCATCATCTTTCTCATGTTCCAGGTTCTCCACTTCCTTGTCCTTGGTTCTTCAATAAATCTACTCTCTTTAAAGTCACCAATGATCACTTGACATATTCAATGGCCTTTTCTCAATCTTCATCTTTCTTGACCTCTTTGCAGCATTTAACAATATTCACCACCCTCTTCTCTTGCTCTCTTTTAAATCACTGAAAATGAAATGTGTCACATAAAGATTTTCATATCTGCGCACTTTAAAAACTTGGAAAAGGAATGTTCTACTTGTCTTAAAATCTTCCAAACTGAGATTTTTAAGTGGGTATTGAATTCATTTGTTAAAAACATAAAAATTCAAAACCTCAATTAGTTTACAAGACCAGCTGAGTGAAATCAGGAAGATGGCAATTTTCTAGCCAAGTCTGAATAAAAAAAATCTTTCCATCGTTGGTAAAGGGTCTGAAAAAATGAGTATCATGATGTAGTCAGTACAGCCAATGGGGCACTTCTGTTTTTCTTTATATTCTGTTTTTTCCACTTCTATCCTAGTCTTCTGTTCTATGAAACTTTGGGAGGTAGCATGTTTTTTTTTTTAAGCTATGAACAAAGGTCAAAATAAACTGAACTTAGAAGTAGATCTTTGAAACACTATATCACAAAGTGTTAAACCAAGAATTAAAAAAGTTAATAAAGCACATCCCACCCTATGGTTCTCATTAAAAAAAGAAAAACATTATTATTGGTAGAAGTGTAATAATATTCTAGTGAGAGCAAAAAGATCTTGTCATTAACACACGAAATATTTGCAGAATATTTCATCCTTATCCATCCTTTTAAAATGTCTATTTTATGTAAGTTTTATTAGTGTATGCACTTGTTAGCATGGTAGTATGTATTTATACATTTATTAATAATCAAATACACTTCTCTTTAATATACATGTTCAAAGATTTTGTTTTACTAAGTGTGTGAGCAAAATATAAATAGTTTACAATGATGTTTTAGCTGGCATGTTGGTTAAGTCATCTGCATGGTGATGTTAATTCTGTCTCTTATACTTGCTAGCTGTGTGACCATGGGTGAGTGTTGTAACCACTCTGAGCCATAACTTCATAACCTGTAAAATGGAAATAATATCATCTGCCCCACCGGCTTTTTGTGAATATCACTAGGGATAATGGAAGTTAAGGGCTCTGTAAATCTTATAACATGATATCAATGTCAACTGGTTGTTGTTGTCAATTACAAACTCCTATTTCCCTTTTCCAAGACTTCCTGAATATCTTATCTCCTCTTTTTGATTATAAAAGTATTGAAGAAACACTGTAGCTTTATAATTTTTAGACTCCCTTGTAGGCTAGTATAGGATCATAGGTGCCCAAACAAAAATGAATCTTGATAAGTATGAAAATATTTCTCCCTATTGGTAACTAAGGGCATGCAAGTGCTATCCCCAAAGGCTGTCACATCAGGCCATTCTCCCAGGCTATGGGGAAAGGGGGCCTGTGCTTCTTGGCAGTGACTCAAGGACACAGCTTCTTGCAGAGAAGTAGAGGGTTCTGTTGACTGCCGCAAAAGTCTGAGCTCAGGCCCATATAATTAGCCCATCTCTATACCACCCCTACACTGTCCCATACCATGGCTCCTGAAGGGAAATGGTTGGAATTATCTTTCCCCATTTCATAAGACCATGAATCATGAGCTCAAAGGACCTTGGAGGCCATGGAGTTCAACTCTCTCTTTTTTAATTGATTAGGAAACTGAGACCCAGGAAAGTTAAATGACTTGCCTTAATTCACCAAGGGAAGGAGGGAGAGTTCTGAACTTGGGGCCTCTGAATGCAGAGCCAGAATTCCTGGAGATTTAAGAAGGCTTTCAGTGACATCTATTCAATCAACCTATCAACTAGAATTTATTAAGTTGTGTTAGGCACTGTAATGAGAATATAAGTACAAAGAATGAAACATTCCTATTCACAAGGGACTTATATTCCAATGGGTATTAGTAAGATAAATACAAATGCATATGTTCATAACGTAAAGTAAATATAAATATATAAAAAGATGTAAAATACAAGATCATTTGGAAGGAAAGGCATCAGCATTCAAGGAAATCAGGAAAAGTGTCATGTAGAATATGATCCCTGAGCTACCATTGCCTCTTAAAAGGGTGTTCAACCATGAACTTACTCCTTTTATATGTGTGTGTATGTATATATACAGAGAGAGAGAAAGAGACAGAGAGAGAGAGAGAGAGAGAGAGAGAGAGAGAGAAAGCTATATTTCAATACAGAGTCTCCTTTGTAATCCAATGTATTTGATTTTATTCTTTTATTAACATTATTCAGAAAATGAGTCCATGGGTTTCACCAGACTGCCAAAAGGATCCATGATACAAAAAAGAGTATGAAGTCCTATCTTAAATGAAGAGAGATAGAAAGTAAGGAAGGAGCACATCCCAGACATGGGAAATAGCCAAGACAAAGGTATGGAGTCAAGAGATGGAATGCTTGTGTGTAAGAAACAGAAAAAGCCAGTTAAACTGGATTCACTGAGTGTGAAGTGTAATGTTCAATAAGGCTAGAAAAATGAGTTGGGGTCAAGTTGCAAAGAACTTCAAAACCTAAGCAGTATTTATGTTGTTTCTTGACTGAGTAGGGGAATCCTATGTTCAGATCTACACTTGAGGAAAATTCTTTTGGCAGCCATGTTTAGGGTGGACTAGAGTGGGGAGGGACATGAAACTGAGAAATTAGTTGCAATAATATAGTCAAGAAGTGACAAGAGCCTGAACTAAAGTGTGCATAAAGAGGAGTTGGATAGGGAAATTTTGTGGAGCTAGAGATGGCATGATTTGGCAAATGTTTGGATATATAGGGTGAGAGATGGAGAATCCAAGATCATACCAATGTTATGAACCTGGGATACTGGAAAGATAATCATGCCTTCAACAGAAATGGGAAATTTGGGGAGGTGGAATAATTTCTGTTTTGGACATCCTGAGTTTAAGGATGTCTTCATGGACAATTGCTCATGTGAGACTAGAAGTCATATCTGAGAGCCATATGCATAGAGATAATAGTTAAACCCATAGTCTAAGAGAGAGACTATAGGAAAAGACAAGCAGGTCTAGAGCAAAAACTTGGAGAACACCCACAGTTGGAGAGATTTGAACCACCACTGTAAACGCGCAGTCATGTTAGTAAGAGGGAGAGCCAAGAGAAAACGTCAGAAAAACTCAGAGCAGAGAGTATCTAGGAGGACAGTACAGTTAACAGTATTAAATTCAGCAAGTAGATCAAGAATGATGAGGCTTGAGTAAAGATGAACAAATTTGCAATTAAGAGAATGATGGCAACATTTTTTTGTTTGACTTGGAAACACTTTATTTAATATATAGAAATGAGTACTAAATATGAAAAATAGATTAAAACAAAATAGTTGTTTTTTTCTAGCAGAGTCAAAATGTGCATAATGTGTAACTCAGAAGAAAATGCATCCTACCTTCTCCCCCCACTCCCAGATTTCTACTGAAATCTTTGTTTCTAAAGCAGTAAGATATTCAGCAGTATCTCATGGGTAATGGCTAAATATGTTCTGCATGTGAACTGAAAAGAAATGATTGCACATGTACAAATGTGAAGCACTTAAAATGTGACTCAACTGATAATACAGAAAATGTCCATTTCAGATAATAGTGTTAAAAAACGTTTGTGTAATAAAATCATGAGAACTCATAAAAATAAACTTTAACATACACTAGTCAGTTTTGTGAAAACTGCTAAGTGCACTAGCAATAAATAATTTGTCAAATTGTTTATAAACAGTTCCTAATGTTTGGCATTATTGTAAACATCAGCACATGTTTTAGTTGAGGGATGAGGTTTGAAGGCATTCTACAAAGGGTTAAGAAACAACTGAGAGGAGAGGAAGTAGAGGCAGTGAGCTTGGATAACTTTTTCAAGGAATTTTGATGAGACAAAGAGGAGAAATGTAGGCTGGTAGCTTGAGAGGATGGTAGGGTCTAATGAAGGGTTTTCAAAGGTGGGGGAGATAGGTATGTTTGAAGGAAATAGGGAAGGAATGAGCAGATAGGAGAAATCAAAGGAGTGTGTGTGTGTGTGTGTGTGTGTGTGTGTGTGTGTGTGTGTGTGTGTAGTGAGGCTGTCCCCCACATATAGCATAGGGGTTTGTGTGGCTTGAAGGGAGGCAGACTTAGCCTCTTATCCCTTCACTCCTTTTCAAGGAAAACTGTAATTCTTGTCAGAAAGGGAACCACAAGTTAGGACACAGAGGCCGACCATTCTGTTCTCCTTAGAGAGAAGTGGTATCAGGTAAGAATTACATCTATAGTTTTTAGGTTCAGGGTAACTTCTGATCACTAGTCATTAACGGGGAAAAGAGAGCCCCAGGCTTTATATGCAAGACTTGACTAATGTTCTACCAGATACGAACTTCACAATGAACACAAACATAACCAATAGCAAAGAAATTCCATTTATCCAAGTTGATAGGAAAACAGAAATTAGATAAAGTATTCATCACAGAATATGTACCAGACAATATAGAGTGAAGGACCTCTCCCATTAAGAGTGAGGTAAGTTAGTCCAACCAAGAGAGTCTCAGATCTCACCCAAAGGGAAATTCCATGAAGTTTTTAGTGTAGCATGATGGAGACTGTCAGTTCCCCTTTTGTCAGCTTATTTTCCCTTCCACAGCCTGAAGTGGGATTGGCCTCCTTCATCTTCTCTCTCAAAGCTGGAAGCCAGAAGTGCCCAGAACAACTAAAGAACTTGAGTCCCCAGAGATATGAAGAGACTGAAGACAGTGGACTTCTCCTCTCTCTTGCTCTTGCCAGTACTGCCCCACTCTTCCATAGGCAAAAGGCACTGATCTCCACCAGTGAGGAGAGCATCCCACACTAATGGTCTTTGGGACTCAGATTATGTGTACACTTATACCTGTGCAAGAAAGAGAGGCAACCGAAAAGGAACAAAGACAGAACTGAGAAACAATCTTTTGGAGAAAGGGAGAAGGGATCCAATCAAGTGCACATGTAGAGAGGCTGGACCTGGCAAGCAGAATACTCTAGAACCATATATTGAGAGAAGGTATAGCTAGTGCTGGAGAGGGTAGCCAGAAATGTGGTGATGGAAGGGGAATCAGGTCTTTCTTAGGGCTAATAAATACATGTAAGATTTGTGAGAAAGGAGAACCTGGTTGAAGGGGAATTCATTCAGCATAGAATAAGAGTTCCAGAAAATATGGTATAAGAGATGGAAAATATTGGAATGGGACATGGGTAGAGTAGGGATTAGGAGGATGAAGATGAGAGGAGGGAGAAGGAAGATAAGTTTGGGCTTCTTTCTTCTCTAAGTTGCTGTTTGATTAAAAATAAATGTAAAGTAAAAGAATAGGGAGAGATTTTGGAGACACTATGGAGAAAAAGGAGGTGGCAGGTTGTAGTAGCAAGCACCCTAGCACCCTTAGGATGGCCTGTTTGCACAGGTTCTTTGATCTGTTATGCTAAAGGAAAGCAACTTTTAAGGGGTCAGCAATCTTAATTTAATTAGAAGTAAATACAAGCAGAGAAATTAGCACAGAGATTCAACAGACAGGGCTCTTACCTGTCCAAACAAAGTAATATAACCACCTACACATACCACTGGATGAGAGAACTCAAACCTCTGAGTAGTCTGGGGGCTCTTAAACGGTTGCTCAGAGTCCCATCCAGGGAATCAAAAGGTCCTTCTTGTAAGTGAACCCCCAAAGAAAACCAACCTCACAGTATATATAACAGTATATATAGCAAAGACTCAGTTCCTAATTGGCTCAGAGCCAGTAGGCACAGAAACCTACAATTTGGCACAGCTGTGAATCATCAGGGTTCAAAGGAGATTGAGCCATCGGATTTTTTCAATAAGCCTGGGAAACTGAACTCCAAAAAGAAAACAACAAAAATCCCACTTTGCTTTCTCTTTCACAGGTGTGTAATGAAATTCACAATTTCCAAATCATGTTACAGAGGGAGGTAGGTGAGGTCTTCTCTGAAATGGCTATTGGAGGGGGATAGGCAGTGGCACTGGTTAAGGAGTGGTGCAGAAATTGCTGGTCAGTGAGGTTTGTTTTACTTCAAGGCTATCCTCAATGTTCATTTAAATCTGATGTTTCCCAAGAAAAGTGAAACTATAGATATAAATGGAGTGTAGCAAATTACTAACAATGACTTGCATAAATGAAGTGGTATCCAAACCATTAAGAATATGTATGATAGTTTTGCAGCCAGATTGAGAAATAATAAATGAGTAATTTTAATGAAGCCACTGATTTTCATGGAATTCTTTTAAAATGAAGTTTTTTTTTTCAATCAACAAGAATTCACCTCTCCTTTCTACATTTCTTTGCCTCCACATGAGAAAGAAAAAAATGAAACCCCTATTATAAACCTGTATAGTCAAGCAAAACAAATTCTTACATTGACAATGTTCAAAAAACATATCTGTCAGCTTTCTATTTCTATAACATATTAAACATGTAAAATTATGGTTGGTCTTTGTGTTGATCAGAGCTCCTAAGTCTTTCAAAGTTGCTTATCTTTACAATATTATTATTATATGAATTGCAATTCTAGTTCTACTCACCTCACTCTGCATCAGTTCATGCAAGTCTTCCTATGTTTCTTCGGAACAATCTTCTTCATCATTTCTTATAGCACAGTAGTTTTCCATCATATTTATAAATCATAACTTGTTCAGCCATTCTCCAGTGGTTGGGTTCTTTCTCAGTTTCCAATTTTTTGCCACTGCAAAAATAGCTATAATAATATTTTTGGAGTTTGTTTTGTTTGGGACTAATCTATCCTTTAATATGCCCTTCCTTTTATTTCCCTCTTTTAATTCTCTCCTTTCCCTCTTGTTTCCCTAAGTGAAATGTATTTCTGTACCCAACTTTGTGTGTATTTTTCTGCCTTTGATCAGTTCACATGAGAGAAATGTTCTCCTACTAAACACTCCTCCTTGTTCATATAGATTTCTGCTTGTGACATAATTTTCCTCATCCTTTCTCTCTTTTTCCCCTCCTAATCTATTCATCTCTCCCCCTTTTCCATTCTTCTTTTAAGAGCATCAAAGCTTAATAGCAGTGCACCTAGGCCCATTGTCTAATTAGAATCCCTCTGTGATCTCTAATGATGATAGGATTCAAAAAGGATATGTGTACCATTTCTCCATTATAGAATGTAAGCAATTTAAACTTGTTTAGACTTTTATGATTGCTTGCTTGTGTTTATGTTTTTATGTTTCTCTTGATTTCTGTGTTTACACTTCAAAGTATCTGTTTATTTGTTTTTATAGAATGCTTAGAAGTCCTCTATTTCATTAAGGATCCATTTTTCCTACAGAATTATACTGTTTTGCAGAGTGAGTTATTCTTAGTTGTAAGCCCATATCTTTGACAGTATGGTGCCTTGCCTTATTGTGGTCAATTGGATGTGATACTGACTGTGGCTCCTCAATATGGAAATTCTTTCTTTTTCACTGCTTGCAATATTTTTTATTTGATCTGGAAGCACTAGGTTTGGTCTGTAACACTCCTGGGAGTTTTCATTTTGGGATTTCTTTCAAAGGGTGACTGGTGAAATTTTTTTCACCTTGCCCTCTGGTTCTAAGAGATCTAGGCAATTTCTTTTTGGTAATTTCTTTTTTTTTTTTTTT
>JAQQSK010008267.1:0-13579 GCA_028658325.1 Potorous gilbertii
CTTCTCCCCATCCCTCCCTCCCCACCCATTCCCTTTGGGAGGCAGGCAATTCAATATAGGCCATATCTGTGTAGTTTTGCAAATGACTTCCATAATAGTCGTGTTGTGTAAGACTAACTATATTTCCCTCCACAGGATGCAGTATGTCAAGCAGAGCTATTTGCTGCTTAGAATGTAGATGTTCCAGGGAAAATTCTTTATATAAAGGGGGTTAAGTAGGAATGTGAACAAAGGGAAGATTATCTGGGGCCACTTCAAGTGTGGAGAAAGGTTTGGTCTGGAAAGAATATGTCCCACTTTCTTGTCCAATTTGGGGTGGAGAGGAGGGGAGAGCAGTTTCTACACTAAAACTCCAAACCATAATGGCGCCTATGGTTACACATTTGCATGCTCGTATATACACATAACAGACTTATATACGTAACAATGTCTTTCCATTTAAAAGAGATCTCATTTTAATCAATCAATTAAGCCAGAAGTGAATATTTCTTAAACACATATCAGTTGTATGACCCTGGACAAGTTACTTAACCTCTGACTGCCTTAGTTTCCTTATCTTTAAAAAAGGTGTAATAATACCACCTACCACCAAGGGTTGTTGTGAGGATAACATGAGATAATATTTTCAGAGTGCATTATGTATGTGCTAGCTGTTGTCTTTGTGGTTGTCATTGTTGTTGTTCAGTGTTTTCAGTCATGTCCAACTCTTCATGGTCCCGTTTGGGGTTTTCCTGGCAAAGATACTAGAGAGGTTTGCTATTTCTTCTCCAGCTTATTTTACAGATGGGAAAACTGAGGCAAACAGGGACTTGCCCAAGGTCACACAACTAGCAAGTGTCTAATGCTAGGTTTGAACTCAGGAAGATGAATCTTCCTGTTCCCATGCTTAGCATTCTATCCACTGTACCACCTAGCTTCCTATGTGAAAGTAGAGTAGAAGAAGAAATCGTTTGGAATTGAGTGGATTAGGCATGACAGTAGATTAGCTAGGGGCTACATCTGAGAGTTAATGTAGAAAGAGAATTGAAATTGGCAACTGATTGGATCTAAGCGGTGACTACATTATGGACTCTTCCCTCCTCAGTTCCGCCACTGACTTCTAAAATCCTATCTTTTACTGGAAACCTTTCCCAATGGTCTCTTGATCATTTACAATTAACTTATATATTACTTGCTTTGTATATATTTGTTTGCATGTTATCCCCCCATTAGATTGAAAGCTCCTTGAGTATGCCCAACATTTAACACAGTGCCTGGCACATCTTAGGCACCTAATAAAAGTTTACTGATTGATTGATTGACTTCTGGCCAAAATGGCCGTCTGAAAGCAGGCAGATGAGCTTCCAAACATACCTCCTCTTCAAAAGAAGGTAAATTTGGATGCCAAAAGATGCCCAGCTGACTTGAGTTTTACTGAATACATTCCTCCTTTCCTTCCTTCCCTTCTCCTCCCCTTCTCTCCCCTCCCTTCCCTTCAACCTACAGCAATCTGAAGCTCAGACACCATGGGACCCCTGTCCCTTGCCTAAAAGCTCTCTTCTGGACCCTCCTGGCTTCAGAGTGATTATCAGTAGTTACTGTTACTGTTTCCCTCCCAGCCTGATGTCTTTCTTTTCTTTGCCTCACTAAAGGGGCCATGCCCTGACTACTTCTTAAACAGGCCTATTCAATGAATGGGTGTTACCTTACCCTAAGTGAGGACCTGCATAGACCTTGGCTTAAAGGGGCCAAGGTCTCCCCGTGCATCCTGTGTCATCTCCAGTCATCCTGGATTCAGACGGCTGTGGAGGAGAAGTGAGGCTGGTGACCTGCACAGCCCTCCCTCCCTCAAACACCATTTCTCTGATGGCGTGGTCTTCTTCAGCAATGAAGGATGAACACAACAACTTTACCAAAAGTCTAAAATCCTGCCAGGCCAAATAATGATTAAGAAATACAATGAAAAACGATTGTAAGGGACTCCTTCCATCCTAGAATGGGACAAGAGTTAGCCAAAAGTCCACAGATAATAAGGGGCCTCGGAGTCATCAAGTCAGAGCCTGCACTCAGGGAAATAAGCTATCCAGCATGACCAGAGACACATGCAGCCTGCAGAGCTCTGTATCCAGTGCACACACATGTAAGCAGCATACGCAGAGCTGTACACCCAATTCAATTGCCTAATAAAATTGGATGCATGCAATAACAGCTAAGGCATCTTACAGGTATGGTTCCATCTTATTATGTAGCACATTTGTCAGTAGTATTGCTATGGAGACAAGAGACAAGAGACACTATCCCAGAGTTTGTCAGTTGGTAACTTGTTCTAAACACGGATTTCTGGGACAGAGCTGGAAAAGGGAGCTCATTCTCTGTTTTAGAGTAATGAGGGAATTCAAAGTCCAGTGGATGCCTGTTCTTCGGCTCCTTTCTGAGACTGACAGGTATCTGCTGCTGTGATGACTGGACAGAGTAATGAAATTCCAAAGAGATGCAGAGGTGCTGAGATCAAGGCTTGGTGAAGACAAGGTAAGCTTTCCAGGGAGCAGTTCCTGCTGACTGTTCCTTTTATATGAATTTTTGTCTCTCCTTCCTTCACCTGTTGGGAATGAGATAAACAGAAAGAAGGGGAATTTCAGAGTTTTTATTTTCCTTTCCAAAGGCACTATTCCTCTCATTACTAATTGTCTTTTCATTACAATTATTTTATATTCTCCTCTTCCCCTTACATCATACCCACTGAGAGTTCATTGGAAGAAGTAGACCCCGACTGCTGTGAGACCTGACCGTGTTTGTCAGCATTGCTCTTTAACTGTGTCCACAGCTGGAGTGATGAAAATTCCTCCAAAGCACATATCTGAGAAGCTTTATAGTTCTCCAGTGTAAGACAACTGCTTGTTACTGAAGTAACAGCATTGTTTCAGTTCCCAGCTAAGAGCAGATCTGGAAAGCCACAGGTCAAAGTTTAGGAATGCTGTTTCATTGAAGAGATGTAATATTTGAGGACAACATGTTTATGTCCTTTTACCATTTTTTCATTTGGGGAATCACTCTTATTTTTATATTGCATAATTCTTATTTGTCTTGAAAAAGAAACTTTTATCAGAGAAACTTGTTGCAAAGATTTCCCCCCAGTTATTTCACTAATCTTAAGAAAAAATGGATTTTTGAATTTGCATTAAATTTTTATGTAAAAAAATTTAATGTTATGTAACCAAAATTGTATCTTCTTGGGATTGTCTCTTTTTCTTGTGTTGTCATGAACTGTATCTCTGCCCCATAGATCTGAAACATAATTTCTTCTTTGTTCCTCTCATTTGTTTATGGTGTGACCTTTTATATTCAAATCATGTATCCATTTGGAAATTATCTTGGAATATAGTATGAGCTGTTACTCAACCTAATTTCTGCCAAACTGGTTATTTTGTCCATGTATTTTTTGGTCTTTGAAGTGAGACATATTTTTTTACTTGGCCATTGTGGGAATTTGTTTTGCTTGAATATGTATATTTGTTGCAAGGATATTTTCTTTTTTATTTAGTATGTGAAGGGAAGGAGAAGAAAATAAATGCTTTTTAATTGAAAAATTAATTTAAAAAGAATACTGGTGCTTTACTAAAAAAACTTAACCATACTTCAGCAGCCTGAAAGTAACAGAGGAGCAGTCGGAGAGCTGAGAGGAAAAGAGTGGTCTTGCCTCATAAGTGGCATGGATGGTTCCCAAATAGACCTCCACAACTCAGGCTTACAAAGCAGCAACCTGAGTTGCCCCAGGCACATAGATTGTGTTAATCGTCTACCTCACCACTGTTTCTGTAAATGTGTGTGCAGTTGTCACTGTGTGCATCAGTGGGTGAGTATGACCCAGGTTTGGGAGCAGGGAGGTAGAGTTTTGTTTGGATTATTCTTGCTTTGGCCTTCTATTGAGTAAATGTTCTGGTTACCTTCTCATTGAATAAATATGTCATGTGTAAGAGCTCAGGATTTGGATCTCTGTAGAGTAAGGATTCTTGACGGTTTTTGAGTCATGGGCACCTTTGACAATATGAGGAAGTCTATTGACCCCCTCTCATAATATTTGTTGCCTAAATTATAATTGAAGGAAATAATACACATCAGTTAGAAGTTAGGGAAAATAAAGATGTCATAGTTCACCCTTTCAACTTCTTAAAATCAATCTGTGGAATTCTGGAGGGTCCATGGATCTCAGATTAAAAAGGCCTGCTGTAAAGGTACCTGAGCACCCCGGAACCTTGAGTGGCAGGCATGTAGGGAAGGACTCTGTTCAGAAGAAGCAAACATAACAGAAACATATAGAAACATAAAAATTATACTGCTAAGCAAGTACAAGTTTCCATTAACAAGGAAGTCTATAAACAAAGACAATTTAGTGACGTAAATATAAGTAAACTCCTAGGCTTAGTAGAGATAAGCCTTTGAAGCCAAATCTAGGAATGGGTATTCTGTGATGAGTATTTCACCTGGGGCACCTACTTCCCTCTTACTCAGGCTTAGTCTACTTTTGCCTACTGTTCCAGGAGTATATTTGCATTTATGTTATTCATTTTTCTCTTTTTATAAACTCGTTGTGAGAGTCATGCAACTTTGAGAAGGAAATTACCCCCTTAGATAAAGTTAAGACCAGACCTCTAATATTAATGATATATCATAGATTCAGATCTTAGGACAGGAACCATGTCCCCTGGAAAAACAGCACTGGATTAGCTAGGCATCTGATGTACAAAAGCATTTATAGGTAACTGAGTCAGAAAAGAGGTTAATGGAGATCCTTCAAGGAACAGCTCTTTGCTTTGTGGGGGGCTTAAGGTCATATAGTTTACATGTCAAACATGTCTGTAAAATTGAGACATAATATGGCGATGGAGGGACTCCAGAAGAAATACATATACTACTTCTATCAATCTCCTGAGTCTTTTCCTTATTTCCCCAATTAGGGCTTTCCCCAAACCTCCCAAATTAATTTTTATTTTGTATTTTCTACTCTATGTACATCATTGTTCTCCCTTCCCCACCCCCACCCCAAGTAGAATGTAAGTTCCTTGAAGTCGGTGTTATCATTGGTATCTTTATACCTTGTGCCCAGAATATAGTAGGTGCTTTAAAAATACTTTTTTGAAATGAATTGTTGAATCTAGCTCCACTATTCATTGCGTCAAAATAAATATCCCACAGGCTTAAGCAACATGTGTAATTGTAGCAGTCCTGACTTGAACAAATTAACACCATGGTTAGCATCTCAAATGATTTTCTTGTAATAATCAAGAGCACATGGTACAATAAATAAGAAGAGTCATTAAAGGCAAACTGTAAAATTATTTGTTGGCACCTAATAAAAGAAAAATACAGTTGTGGCTATCTTAACAGCAAATGCAAAGTGTATTGGTTAGAAAGATTATCTATATAATGCCTTGATTGATAAAAGGTTTTTTGTCAAAAAGACTATCTTTGCTAACGGATCTTGTTGCTGTACACTTAAGGTAACCAACCGTGAAACTAATTTTCTTTTGCTTTTCAATTAGTCAAAGAAATACTAAATCCCAGACTGCGAGGATGTTAACCTTCCCCCCCATGCCTTGGGGACATTTCTCATTTGATTATACTTTTGCTGACATTGGTTTCAGTGTTATCGGTCATCTTTTAAAGTATTTTTAGAAAGACAAAAGTAAGGGAAGCATATTCAGACCTGTCTTATGCTTTCACAAAAGCCCTAAAATCAGAATCTTTTCTTAGCTTTCCTCTTATTCTGAGTAATGTGATTGTCACAACAATGTCCTTAAATTTGAATGAAATTTTTCATGAAGACAAAAGTAGACAATAAATGTAATTTAATAACTTCTATTTAGCACAGGAGAAAGGGCTTCAGGAAAGCAAAATGATTTCTTATTGACATCCTTAAAAAACCTAGAGCAGAGCCTATCTTCCATACTATCTAGGGCAACGTTGTTGCAGCAGATGAGCAAAGGATGAGGTTAAATACATGGACTCCACAGTCTCTGTGTCAATCATGAAAAGAGTTAAAAAAAAAAAACCAAAACCACACACACACACACACACACACACACACACACACACACACAACATTTTGCTTTTAAAAAAAAGAACCCTGCCTCACGCAGTCTTCAAACTTTTCACTTTTCACTTAATACTTAACTTTTTTTAATAATTAAAAATTTTGACACGTTAGTTACTGTGAGATCTGCTAAAATCAGGTCAATGCTGCTACTTGGTGACCTCAAAGTTTAGAATAAAAGAGCTTGATTTTGTGTGTGTGTGTATGTGTGTGTGTGTGTACTACACAATATAACTATGCTGCAAAGAGAAAATTCAGTTTACTATAATTCCTTTAAAAAGCCAATAATGTCCAGATTTAGAGAATCTTTAAGCTTTTAAATAATTTTCATTCATTCCATACTTTTAAAGTATAATTTCAAAGAATTACTTCTGAACATGGTATTTATCCTAGAAGCAGAACATTATTCTTTTCAGCACGTAAATAATTCATAATTTTATGGTAAATTCTTTTAAGTATCTTCTGATTTGTTTATTTCTTTCCTCTTATGTTCAAATGCATCCAAAACACTTCAGAATATGTTGTGGCATCTCAATAATTATCGTTTTCTCTGTAGCAATTTTAAAGTAAAAATGCTTCTTAAATATTAATAATCTTCTAGTAATTAGAGGTGTCTAAAAAAATGAAATAGGCTGCCTCAGTGGATAGTGAGTAACCCTTCACTGGAAATATCCAGTCAGAAATTTGATTACCATTTGTCAGGAATATTTGTAGAGGAAATTAATAGATAATGCATTGGACTAGACCAGGGATTCTTAACCTGGGGTCTCTAGATTCCCCAGTGGGTCCATGTATAAATCTGTATGAGCTTTGATGGGGGAAAAAAAAGATTACTTCTTTATTTTCGCTAAATTCCAACTGAAATTTAGAATTTCCTTCAATTATGAATGTAGGTAACAAAACATTATTCTGAGAAGGGGGTTGCCAGGCTTCACTAAACTGACCAAGTTGTCCCTTATACGTACAAAAAGGTTAACTCTTAAACGAGCCAGTTTGTTAGGTCCCTTCTTAGTTCTGTTTCTATGATAGTATAAACCACTCTGTAGTTCTGAGTTATCTTAATTGGAATGTTTCAGAAAAACTGGTACCTTAAACTACCATATGTGTTCCTAATCTAGAGTTTATTATAACCATTTTGTGTAACCCTTAATCCAAAATCTTAAAACTAAATAAAAATGATCCTGAATCTTCTCCCAAATAACTATAGGCACTTCCACTACATTGCCACTAGGAGGCAGGCAGAACTCACCAAAAATGATGATAAATTAGCTGGTGAGTTTACTTTTCTTCTGCAAATCTGTTGAAATAAATGATAAAATACCACTGTCCTTAAGGTCAGAGTCGCTCTTCTCCAGGGCAGGCTTATAGGCAGACAACGTATCAGACTAAAAGGTTTTTGGCAGGAAGAGACACCTGAACATGGTAAACTTTTTTCTCTAGGGCTGATAGCCTCTCAGGCCTCAAACCCTGGAAACCTGATAAGAGAAAAGATGAAGGAAAGGGAAATCTAAATCTCCAGTGGACCACTCTCAGGAACTGAGCTTCCACCTTAAAAAACTAGGGTCCAACTTTCTCTAATGTCTCTATTGAATAGAAAAAAAGACAGCTCTGGGGTTTGGAATCAATCTGTTCTGCCCAGCACTGTTGCAGATACTGCCGAGTCAGCAGACCTGTCCTAATCCTAGGACTGTCTCTTAGGCAAATCATTTAACTGCTCTGCATCTCCATTTCCTTTTCACAGTAATTGTCCTATCTTGCAGGGTAGTCTCAGATGAAGCAAGTGTTTGTAAAAGTACTTTGCAAAGGATAAAATGCTATATAAGTTTAAAGTATTCATTTTTAAATTCATGGTCCAATTGCCTGCTGCCACCTCCCTTTCTCCTACAGTTTTCCCTGGGAATCTCAGGATTATTTGCTCATGGTCCCATTGGCTATCACTCATATTCTTTGAAGCTCTCACAATACAGCTCATGTCTAAGCCTCTACAGATCTAGGCCAAAAGGATTTAGCTCCTGTGTCAGATGCAGGACAAGCCTCACTTGCTCCACAGAAAATGATGCTGTGAAACAGCATCAAGGCCTAATGACAGTCAACAAACAGCTCCATTGAGTCCTACTTTCTCCCCAGGGCCCTGTGCAGTTCTACAGGCTCATAGCACCACCTGGTGGTTTAGATTGTCCTTCAACAGAATTCAGGTTTTCCTCACATTCTAGTATATTCAAACTTCTAATTTGGAGAGCCATGTAGGCTTCCAGTCTATATACTACAAAGTCCTATGAAGTATTGCCCCAAGGGTTTAGACTTTTTGTAGAAAGGAAACACACTTGAGGATATTAGAGAGGCAGCCCACTTCCCACCAGATCTACAGCCTAGAAATTCATGCTAATAGAAAGGGCGAAATCGACTTCTATAGTTCCTTGCTTGGGTCCAGGTTCTCTTACCTCTTCTTTACCACCTCTCTTACTTTGATGGGCTCTACCACTGACTCTCCACAGATGAACTTTGGGCTGACATTCCCCAGTTTTCTTTCTAGAAGACTGAGCCCCAGGACTCTGGACACTTTTTTCCAGAAAGCTGGAGCCAAGATCTTTTGGCAACTATGGAGTGAGGGGCATAGACCTTTTTGGAATCAAGAAAACCTGCCTTAGACATTAGCTGTGAGGTAGTGAACAATTCAGTTAGCCTCCTCAGCCCCAGCTCCCTTATCTGTAAAATGTAGATAACAATATACCTATCTCTCAGGGCTATTGGGAAGATCAAGTATATGAAATATTTTGCAAACCTTAAAATGCTGTATAAATGCCATCAATGACCCCAAAGGGGCTACCTTCCGGCTATATGTGTGGGGTACGTGGTGGTGAAGGTCTTCTCTGTTTTACCCTCCCTACACATAAGTTATTATTATTTATATAATGTTTGAGGCAGGGTAGCCCTAGGCATAGACAGTAGTGGGCCATATATGAGAACCAGGAAAGCTTTACTCCAAGTTTTCCCATTGGAGAAGCCATTTCAGTACTCTCTCTTTTTACCTAGCATGAAATTTACAGTTTTAGCATTAGGCTAGTTAAATAAATGTAATCATCTCACTTTTAAACACTAATAGTAGTAACTAACACTTAGCTCCCACAAATCTGCAAAGTACATAATGCATAATCTCATTTTTCTAAGATCACCCCTTAATCTAAGTCATACAGAAATTTGTGTTGTACAGAGGAAGTTCTTCCTCATTCCCCCTCTAAAAAAGAAGGGAAAAAACTCCCTGAGGATTCTTGGAAGCAGGTTAGCAAGTCTGGCATCATGAAAAGGTATTGAGGAAGAATTTTCCCATGAAGAAGATGGAAGAGTGGAAGGAACTCCTGGAGACATAGCATCGTGGAAAAGAACAAGGATATGATACATCCTGGCTATGGAACTGGGATGAGTAGTGCCTGATAATAAGTCGAAACAGTGCCTGCATGAAGATCTTGTCATGGGAGCTGTAAGGGAAAGAGAAAGGTTGCAAATCCAACCCTTCATTGAGGTCACCTATGGAAGCCTATAGTTTGGCTACAGTAAGAGAGTAGAGCTAGGCCTTTATTAGCAGGGTTGTGAGTCTGAAAGAACTTGAGCCCTAAGCTTGTTATTCATCCTTTGTTTTCAAAGAGCACTGACAACATCCCCAGGAGGTGTCTTGACTGCTGAATGAATTGGATTGAAGGGAGGCAGAGTTAAATAAAGTCATCCGTGGATAACCTTGGGGTCTTCAATGTCTGACCAAGCCCTAAATGCCCCATCATGTCTACTTGAACTGCCTTCATGGTCATTGGAACAAATGGCCTGAATATGGGAGAAGGTCTTCACATGCTTGGGGCAGACATTTCTCTAACTCACCAATGGGTTTAAGGCCTATTGGTTACCCTCAGCTAAGTCTCACCTGTCTGCCAAGAAGGTTTGACCAGTGTGTGGTCTCTAGGCCTGTTACAGCTTCTTGGAGCCACGAGTGAGAGCTGGGTGAAGGTGGACATCAAAGATGGATGGCAAGTCTTATACCAGAGATGCTAGACCTCCCTATCTTTGCCATATTCCCTTTCCTAAACTTGGTGGGGTGTTGGGAGATGCAATGGGGAGAAGGAAGAGAGAAAAGATACACTGTTCAATAAGGAATGAGGCTGATTCTGTTTTTGTTGCTTTAATATCCATTGCTCTCTCTATTTAAATATAATACATCCTCTAGGCTGCTCCCTTCAGTTTGTATTCTCATTTACTGGTATAACTACTCCCTAAGGAGAGGGTATAGTCTTTGGATCTACAGCTCACAAACTACAGTGGTATGGTTACCTTAAATAGCCCCCCAGTAGACATAATCAGCACAAAGCAGACATTTATTGAGGCAGTAGTAGTGACAATTCATTCTCTCAATAAACCTGGGTCTTACTCTCCCAGAAATATACATAGCATCAGTAAGAAAAATGGGCACATCCATAGATTATTACATTGACAGTGAAGCATATGTGGAGGAAATACATTGAATCAAGATAAATCAAGGCTTTGGTCTCCTCAAGTTACTCCCAAGTCTATTCACTTCTCATGATATCCTCTGGCTACTCTCCCTCCTAAATTTAAAGTGTGTGTGCCAGGCTCTCCCAGCATGGTGTATATGCTGCATGAATTACTCCACTTGACCAGGGCTTTCTCTCTGGGTAACTAGAGTCATCACTATCTCCAGTTTCAGACTTAGCTACAATTCTCATCCGGAGTATTACTGTGTTGTCCTTTAAGTCTAATTTTTGCTTTTGACATTTTTTCATGGTACAAGGCTAGGTTCCTTTGGTGAGAAACCTCACCCTAAGTTATGGTGACTATCTAGTACATGTCCTAAATTTTCTTTTCTATAGGTCTGGCTGTAGCCAAGAAATGGCTATTTCCCAAATAATCTCCAGATTTGGAGGTCAGGATTCCCTAGCTTCTTAAAACTCTAAGTCTTTACTATTGGACCATTCAAATGGGTTGGATGAAGAAAAGTTGCCAAGACAATTTATGACTGAGAGCAGGCAAGTCGATTATCTTTGGTGGCTGCTCAGATGGTTTCCTGATCTTTTCATGTGCAAATACACTATACAAAAGATCACAAGAGGCTTTGTGAGGCACAAATTAATTTTATTCATTATTCTTTTTAAGGAACAAATTGTTCCACTGGAGTCTGAAAAGGGTTCTCCCTTTACAGGGTGCATATGTAGTCTGAATGGTCTCTGTTACTTGCCTTTTCATCTTTATAATTTGCAAAAGTCTGAAAGGGGAATACCATTACATAAATGTTTACCATTTCAGTGAAACTTCCTTTCCTGGATTTGTTACCATGGTCAGCAACTCAGTACTGAGATGAGTTAATTTCATATGTTCCCAATTTCTTTTTTCTAAGTGAGTATAAACAAATGAGCCATGACAGGTAAATATTATTAAAATGTCCCAAGACTGAACCTCTATCTATATGATTCCACAAGGTAGAACACAATGGGCTATAAGTATTATATTTATAGCTCCAGGCACGTAAAACCTGAGGTGTCAGTGGCATCAGCTGGCCTCAGGAATACTAGAAGGCAGGGTTCATTTGCTGTGGATTTGAAACCAAGACTGACCTTCAAGTTAATATTTGCTTTAGTGGACCTTCATTCCTTCTTATTTTAGGGAAAGTTCTGGTAAAAAAAACTTTATGTGTGATTTTTTCCATCGTTTTAATTTACGGTGGTCCACTATCAATCAATGCTTTTGTGTTTACACAACCTTTTTTTTATCTTCTATTTTTTGTCTCCCTCCCTTCCCCATCCCTGTTTTTCTCACATTTAATTGTCCCTAATTCTTTTCCTCACTCTTCTCTTTCAGATCTCCTAACTAGCCACCTCCATCAATAGTTGTGGGGTGTGTGTGTGTGTGTGTGTGTGTGTGTGTGTGTGTGTGTGTCTGTAGGGGATGGAATGGGAAGGAAAGAATTGGAAAGAAAAAACATATGGAAGAGGATAAAAATGCAATGTATCATCTCTGCCTTTACATATCCTGTAGCGATCAAATCAAAGTACATTTGCTTTCTGTATAAATCAAAATACCAAAGGAATATTTTATAGAACTAGAAAAATAATAATGAAATTCACATGGAGGGACAAAAGATAAAGAATCTGAAGTGTAATATTTTTGAAGAGAGGAAGAAAAGGAGTGGAGGTATCTATCAGTACCAGATCTCAAACTGTTCTACAAAGCAGTGATCATTAAATGATTTGGTACTGGTTTAAAAGAGAGAGAAAGAGAAAAAAGAGAGAGACACAAAGAGAGAGGTGTATCAATGGAGCAAATTAGGTACATAACTGTAGCATAGTGTTCAATAAACCCAAAGATCTCAGTTACTGGGGAAAGCATTTACTATTTGACAAAAACTTCTGATAAAATTGGATATCAGTCTGGCAGAAATTAGATTTAGCTCAATACTTCACACTGTACAGTAAGGTAAGCTCCAAATAGATATATGGTCTGGATATAAAAGGGTATGTCATAAACAAATTAGAAGAGAAAGGGAAAAAATATTTTTTGGATCTATGGATAAGTGAAGAAATCACAGCTGAATAAAAGTAGAGACAATGACAAAAGATAAAATAGATTGTGTAAGGTTGAAAAGTTTTTGTACAAACAAATCTAGTGTAGTTAAAATTATAAGGGAAATAGGTAACAGGAAGTTTTTGCAGCAAGTTTCTGTGATAAAGGTCTCATATTTAAGATATATGAAAAACCAATTCAGATTTATAAGACAGGTGGCAAGAAAAGGAACAAGCATTTATATAGCACCTGCTATGTGCCTAAATATCAACTCAATTGATCCTCATAATAACTCTGAGAGATAGATGCTGTTGTCTTAATTTTACAATTGATGAATGACTAAGAATCACTTCTCAATAGACAGATGGTCAAAGAATACAAACAGGAGACTTCTCAAGGAAGATATCCAATTATATATGAACACATACATATACAGGCATATATGTTATGATATATGTGTGCATGTGTATATATATTAATATAAAGTAGTCATTCATAGTTTAAAGTCAACTCAGAGGGAAAAGATCTTTAGATGACTGACCCAGAGATCTGTCTTGCGCTCTGTTTTATTTTTTTTAAACACTCTTATCTACGACTTGGCCAAAGACATACATGACATAGTTAGAAAACTTTCCAATGACACAAAGCTGGGGGGCGGAGCCAAGATGGCACAGTAGAAAGACTCACATATGCTAGCTCTGAACCCACAGCCTATGGATTTCCTCTTAAAAGAACTCCCAACAAATTCTGGAACAGTGGAAGCCATGCAGCAACACAGTGAAGGAGATTTCCGTTCCAGAGAGCCCTGAAAAACTGATCCCAAAGGTCCATCGCGCACTGGACGGGAGCAGAGCCCAGCCCTGCCCCGGCCACACTGCACTGAGAGGAACAAGCAGATCCGAGCAGGCTTCAGGGACAGAATCTCCAGTGGCCACGAAGGTCCCTCCA